>JXSR01S073006.1:30786-45845 GCA_000969725.1 Ophiothrix spiculata
TGTCATGCATGTTTTACGAACTTTAGTCCGTTGTATTGTCATGCATGTTTTACGAACTTTAGTCCGTTGTATTGTCATGCATGTTTTACGAACTTAAGTCCGTTGTTAATAAGGCAGGCTATCAGTCCTTTTTCAGCGAGACGGAGGAATATCATTTTTACTGCAAGTTTACCTACTTCCATATCTCAGAATATCGCAATTACACCTGTACTTCACTTCCATAAACATGTTCAAAATGATGTAGACAGATTACTTCGAAAAAGTTGACGTCTTTTTCGCCGGGACTCACGGTCTAAGACCCTCACAACATGCTCCCCTTTGAGCGCCGAAGGCGCTAGTAAATATTAGTGAATCTTATTTCACTCGAAAAAGAGTTTAAACCACTCATAAAAGAGTATAAACCACTCGATAATAGTTGAATGTGTTGGTAAATCTACTGTAATCCCACCAAAAGAGAAAATCACTGAGCTTTCACTCCAAAAAGAGTGAGAGTGACCACTCTGAAATGTATTTAATTCTTTAAAAAGTAGACATTCACTCACTTAGAGTGAACTTCAGTCCTTTTTGAAATTTTAGTAGAACGAGCAAAATAGTGACATATATGCACTCAAAAAGGAGCGACGTTCACTCTGAGCAAGTGAATGTCTCATCTTTAAAAAACTTAAGATATATATGACAAAATTATGGCGAAATTTCGACTTGCGACCCGAATTTTCGACATACGTAAGGCGAAATTTCGCCATAATACGTATCACGAAATTTCGCCTTACGTATGACAAAACTTCGTGTTAGAATAAGTCGAAATTTCGCCCTTTAAAAAAAGGTTTGCGTGCCGTTCAGTACTAATAGGTACCCCGTTCCTTAAGTAGCTTGAATTACAACCCTTAAGCTTAAAAACATTTTATGATGATAATCTTGTAGGCCTACCAATACAAGTAAGCTTCCCAAGATCAATGAAGATATCGTGATAAACAAACAAATCATGCGTATGCGTGATCAAAACTTTGCAAACTTCATGTCCATGAGGATAAAATTAAGCAGAATGTACTATTGAAATCATTCTGCCGGACGTGTTTCTAATAAACAATCGCTAAATAGGGCCTACAGTATGCCTCCTCCAGTATCAAGTCAGCGGTGCAGATGGGCAATATCGTAAAAAGTGTTACTAATGCGAAATTTCGTCCTTGTTAAATTTCGGGTTGCGACCCGAAATTTCGCCTTACAAAAAGGCTTAACCCGCGCCAGAATCCATGGTTCGAGTCCAACACAAAATGCAGAGGGAACTATTCTTTATTCATGATTTAAAATATTTCTGATTCGCTATCTTAGCAGTCGGATGTCCGTTTTTGAAAAGACAAATCGAGAACAAAAATATTTAAGCCTCTCAAGTGCACATTGTCTGCTATCAGAACTTACAAAGTATGACGTGTACTCTGAACCTAGTTGGTCTATGCAAGTGTGTTACTCTTGTGAAAAAGGAACTAAGATTAAACTGTTTACTTACATGTAGGCCTACAATCCTGATGCTATCATTGTTTTACATAGGTGGTATACAGGCCCAACAAAAACGCAACGAAGTTTGACATTTTCTTCAGAAAAAGCAAGGTACAAATTATTTTGAACAAACTTTTATAAATAGATTCCACTGTTGTTTTTTCAAGATTTGCGTTTTATATTATTTGAATTATTTATGGTTTATTGACACAAAATGCAAATAGCAGCCAAAAGGCTGAATTGAATACATTTTTACAAAAATCATCCATTCAACATTTACAAGAAACAAAAAAATAAGTTACACTGCAATAACCACAAGAAAAACAAACTCCGCACTCACGAGCCGAGCGGCACCAGCAGGCCAGAAACACGGAACTTGATCAAGGTGATAACAAAAGATGATCAAAAACATCTAAGCTTTGGAGGCCCCTGCATTCCACAGCTTCACCATATAGGGTATGGACCTGCTAGCGTATCTCTCTGTAGTGCGAGCCTTTGGGATTGAGAGAAGGCGGGTGTTACGTAATACTTTGCCACTAACTTCTCCTCTCGTATTTGGCACCCAGCTGCAGAATGCAGGAGTCTTCATAAGCTTATTAATGAACTGGAGACATATTTGGTCCCTTCGAGATCTTAGCATGACAAGTTGGCAACGTTCAAGAGCATCTTGGTATGAAATGTATTTAGTTCCTAACATAATCCTGCAAGCTCTCTTTTGTATACGCACAAGAGCCAGATGTTGTTTCTCTGAAAGCCCAGGATAGGATGCCATGCTGGAACGGCATATTCGGCGAGTGGTCTTATAAACCCAATGTAAATAGTTTTAAGATCTTGAATTGGCATACCAAAACGTTTCAAAGTTGTTAGCATAAATAGTCGCCCACTGGCCTTCTTCGTAATCTCCGAGATATGAATGTCCCATTTTAAGATCTTTGGATATCTGAACCCCCAAGATTGTAAGGGGTGTAAGCACCTTACTCAATGTTACGTTTTTGCAAGTTTATTTTGTACCATAACTTTTTAACAAAGTGCTTAAAGTTAATAAAAGTAAACATTTCCTGAAAGGAATTTTCACAAGGAACATGATGATGATGTTGATTTTTGACCAAAAATCACATTTTTTGAGAAAATCACGAAAAACACATTTTTTGGCCATTTGGGCTTCCAACCAAGCTAAAAATATAATTTTTTTTTTAAACTGACCTAGGAATGGGAATTTTAATTTTAAACACCCACTCGCATGTTGCAACATTTTTACTTTTTAGGATTTTGGCCAATTTTTTTTTTCATGCCAAATATTTGAAATAAGGTCAAAAAATGACCAAAAATGGAAAAAAGTGAATTTTTGACCTTATTTGGCATGAAAATCAAACAATTTGCCAAAATCCTAAAAAGTAAAAAAAAAATGTCTTCCTCCCCACCATATGACGTGTTTGTACTTAGTTTATTTTACCCCTTCCCCGTGAAAATGCTAAAAACGGTGGGTACTGTTAGGGTTATAGGTGTGTCTAATCTCACAAAGTGGACCAAAGTAGATTCGAGGGCTTTCTTTAATTCTTCATATCTCTGGACTGGAATTGTTAAATTAGATGGGACAAAATCACTTTTGTATAGAAATTACATCGCGGAATTTGGTGTTTTAAATCACGGAAAACTTGACCTTATATTATTATGATTACATATTTCTTATTCGCTTGTTGCGGTTTTATTTGGACAAGCTGCATTTATCCATGTTATGTGGATGGGTGTTGGGAGGGGTGGGGTAAATATCTCGAGATTTTAACATGTTTAAAAAGAAGTTGAATAGAATAACCGTTAAACAGAACCCGGGAACAGAACCAACGGCATCTCAGAACCCACTCAAAGTCAGGGATTACTTTGCAAAAAAATAAGGGGGTTGAAGGATATGTTGCCCAAGAGAGTGATTATTAATTCCACTTTCATAACTGTTTTGAGTTCTGCCTATTTTTTTTTTTTTTGAGGCAGAACTTCGGCCTTATCATAGTGACATAGGGCCTAAATTGTATACCGACTGTAACTTCATGACTTCTCATCAATTTTTTTGTCAATGAAATACTCTTTAGTACAGTAATAGACATCAGAAAACCACATCTTGTAGCCAACTGGCCATAGGCTTTATTTTTACAAACAAATATACAAAATATAGAAAACATTTACAGCAAGGTATATTGATATATGATGTATTCATTCAATTCATTTACGTAAAGCAGTCTCGACATTAAATGTGGAATATATACTTTTCTGTCAGTTTTCATTTTGAATAACCCTTGTATTTTGATATATAGTACTACCCATCCAAAGGAAATGTGTTTTAAAATGCTTGTAGCCACACTTGTGAACTTAAAACGAGTATTTTTGTCTCGCCTGAAAAATTTTCAGGAAGAGACATACCATTCCTTAAAACTGTCCGCCGTTCGCTGTTCGCCGTCCGCCGCCCACATTTATGCGTATTTTTTTATAGTATTATTCCAAAACGTAAGGGCTATGGTAATGAAACTTGGTGACATTAAGGGGTTCGGGATTGGCACACGCGAATTGGGGGGGGGGGGGTGCGGTGAAGGTCATTCAAGGTTAAAAGGTCATTTGAGGTCAAATTTGAAAATTGTTCAAAAAGTTGACCTGAGGTCATCCAAGGTCATTTTGAAGTCACGGTCATAACTCCCCTGACCCCTTGCCCTTGGGTCAAGAAAGTGCTTGACCCAAGGTCAAAAGGTCATCTGAGGTCAAATTTCCAAAATGATCAAATTGTACGACCTTTCCATTAGGGTCAAAGGTTAAAAGAAAGGTCAAATGTTCAAGTCTGTCCAATTCCAAAGGTTAAGGTTTCAAATTGTTACATTTTGATGGATGATAAAGTCGGCGATCAACAAAGTAGGTGGTCAATGAAGTAGACGGTCGATAACACAGGCGAGACTACTGGTTCGCGAACCATCTTGTTCATCATCATATTATTTGTAAATTGCGCAGGTACGCCTAAAATATCATGCATACGGGAACTTGAAGGCACGATGCCAGTCAAAAGTTGCGCACACTATGTATGGAGGTTGATTTGGCCAAAATTTCTCATATGTTACATAGAAACTGAAATTTAAAGGGGTATTTTTGGCTTTGGCGCCTGGACTCTTCATGAAAAACTTTCCACTTACGACTGAATTGAGTGTAAAATAATCCCGTAAACTTTCACATTTTCAGGTATAATATGAAAGAAAATGTATGGCCAATTCAATTTTCAAAATTACATGATTCATAACACTGCAAACTTTGGACCTTATTACTTCTTCCCAAGTTTCCATTGTCCATCTTGTCTCTTTGTAAATGTGGTTATTTGCGTCACATCTCACCCACCTCATCAGTACAATACCCACGCCCTGGTAAGAGTTTAGAGTTACTAGTCGCTCAGTCTGGATATATTCTTCTTAATTGTTAACACTAATACGGTATATCGTCTTAAAATCTTATCAAAATTATGACACTGTATCAATATATTCCATTTTTAATACCAAGTCTGCATATGAAATTCAAATCCTGTGTTTTTATTATATATTTCAGATTAACACAATGATTGAGTTCATTGTTGAGAAACAAATGTTTTTATTTAATCATTTTTGTTCTTTTAGGGGGTTTTGTGCAATGAGGCTGCAGTGGGGCTATTTACGCGAAGCAGAGATCAAGATCAGTCCGCATCTCCGTAAACCACTTTGCATCTGTATATAACTACACGGGAAACTGCCAGTGCATGTATACTGAGATTTGGATCTGGATCGATCTTGATATGGAAGGTGTGGATTGATCTGGATCTGCAGTCCGTTTAAATAGATAAACCAATGTATCAATTTCAGGATATGTGAACTTGTGAAGCACGTTTACAGCTTTACAAACTTAGAATTGCACCGAATATTGTGATATTTATCATGATCATGATCTTGAGCAATTCATATCGAGCTACATTGCAAAAGAATGCATTGAAGACGACACAAATCTGGATTGTAAACCTGTAAGCTTTTCCATATAGGGACCATTTTACAGTCAAACTAATTTATATGCGATTCAACTATGGCAGAAATAAATAATAATTAAATAAAAGTGATCATGTGATTGTCTTCCAATTAGAAATGGACCATAACGGCATACAGTACATACATACATGCAGTATAAAAAATGCATTTATAGTGCGTCTTTACATCAAGATCAAAGCGCAAAGAAATCTGAAAATAATGCAAATAGCAAACACAAACACCTTACAAAAAGATAGGGGTATGTTGAACTTATCCATGCTTAAATCTAATCTTGAACATGCTCCCGCTGTAAATTTTAAACGTGCAATGCAAATAAATGTGATCTTCTTTACAGCACTTTTTTTCTCTTTGCTTTCTTTTTGAACAGAAGCCAATACAATGGGAAACGCTTAAAGTACATTGGAATTTGGGGAAGAGATCCTGCTCTTGTAACGGTACACCAATGCTCTGTGCTCTCCTCTATACATGGGTAAGAGGTTTTCCTCCATATTTTCTGAGTATAGATATAATATTAATGATCTTAAAAGGCCGTAATGTGATTATGCAACAGACTAACGTCGGAGAGGCAATGCTTCTGCAGGCCCCATGACACTGTGGAGGAGTCACAACGTTGCACAAATATGAAAAGTTACGTAAAATTACCCAATGTTGCATTATATAAATGTTGAATGCTCATGAGGGCAATGGTAATAATGTTTGCCCCGAATTGATCTTGAGACTACATAATTATTTCCCGAAGGTCGATTGAAATAGTATCAGAGATGCCGCATTTCAGAATAAATTCTGAATCAGAATTTTTCAATTGGTTTAAGCCCAATTTCAGATTTTTTAATTGATTGTATTGTGTACAAAAATATATGCAATTTTGGTTGCTCACATTCTTTCGAAGTATTTCAGATTTTTTGAACACCAATGAGTGGCATCTCTGTAGTATGTAGTCTTAAGACCACTGAGAGGTAATAGATTTTACTATTGCCAGAATGAAAGAGCAGTCAATGTTTGTTTTATATACCGATTTTGTAAAACAAAAGTAACTTGTTATTGACCGGCGCGGCTGAAATCAAGCCAATCGGAATATAATAAAGACCGTTGTCCTGAAGTGATCTTGATTACTATTTCCCGAGTTCTTTGACGTTAAATTATGCAGATGGCGCAGGTGCTGTGCAAACTCCGTATGTCTACTATCTTGTTTGTGGATAACAGTATCAGTGACAAAGTATTTCTTCATGAAGATTTGACATTTCTGTATCAAGTTCGACAAGCTCCATCATATAGTGTCAGATGGAATCGTAATTGATCAGCATGCGTAACTCAAGGGCCCATCGAGTTTGTTTATATTTTTCAATGCAACACTTGCAGTAAAAAAATACCCAAGACAACATACTGAATAACAGAACAGACAATTGCAGTTTCAAACACAGTTTCTTGATCCACAAGAAATTGTACTTTCCATGTTTCCAATTTATACTGAATGTTAACATGATGAAATACCCCTACAAATATCTTGCGTATTCCTCTGATACAAAATAAGTTCCTCACACCTGAGTATTTGAGCTCAACTTAACTGACCTATGACCTGAGGTCATAGGCATCAATTTTGTGCGTCCGGGTCTTTGTAATCAGGTTCCACAGATACAAAGTAATCATCAAAAAACAGATAAAGAAACTCAAACGTTGGTCTGTTTTGCTCGTCTTTATGCCAGCATTTCTTCATGAGGTCGTAGATGGGTTCTGCGCAGCCTGATGGTATTGGCATACGGTAACCAATCTGGACCTGGCTCAGGACTTCTTGATTCGTCATTCCTGGAGGTAAGAGTCAATGGAGAGCGTTAATTGTAAGATACTTGATGCTGAATTTATAACTGCGATAAACAATTTTAGAGAAGGCCCCTACACATGCAAGGAACTGTAGGTCATGATTGCAGTCAGTACTCCATATTAAAAATAGTAGAGGGCGTAAGTATAGGTATTGTGAGAAGTGATTTTAGGGACCTATTTGAGACCCCTAGTGTTCTAAGGTCCGGAATAAAGACTAATTTTCTGGAAAATAATTTCAATGCTCCAAAACAGATAAACGAACCGAATTCTAATAATTTTAACATAAATCTTTAAACGAGGACATGAATAAATGACAGGTTACTCCCAAAATGTGTTATTTTTCAAGTGATGAATTTTACTTAGTCGAGGACTTGATACTTCAGTCCAGTTTTGTGCATACGGACATAAAACGTTCACGGCCCGTAATGCGTTATCTATGATTGGTCCAAATGAGTCACATGACGTCTTGCGTGAGGTTTTTAGAAATAAGGGTGTCAATTTACGATTAATAAGTTGTGAATATTTGGAAAGTAAGATGTTTTTGTTTTCCGTGCTCAAATTCATAATCTTTGGAGGATGCTTATGGTATATCATCTTCTTTCAGTGATGTGAAGCAAAATTATTCACAATAATTATTTGGATGTCATTGAGTAAATCTGTAACTTCAATCTCAATAATATTTCAAGTAGAATTTTTTATAATATTTTTATAATCTGAATAATACCTTTTTTCTCACGTGAACTGTTATATGAGATATTGAAAGTAATGCAATATTCACACATTTACTTATTTCTGTAATAAAAACAACTTTCAAGCATTATCTTTTGAAACTGAAAGAATTTTTTTGCCGGCCAAAACATGGTCATTGAGCATCCTGTATAAAGTGAAAAATGGGTAGGGAAGTCAACTTCTATATAAAACTCATCCATAACTTATGAATAATATTTACATCAGCAAAGATTTTCTTGATGCATTTACCTGGATATGGTACTCTGCCTGTTGTCATTAACTCTGTTAGCAGGATGCCATATGACCACACATCCGACTTGATAGAGAATCTGTCGTAGAGGGCTGCTTCAGGTGCCGTCCACTTGATTGGAAACTTATTGACTAGAATGGAAAAGAAACATTACGGTGAAAAATGTAGATTTAAAAGGGAATATGTCGCAGTCTGCTGCAAGTGATCGGTTCAAATGCCGTCCATTATTTGTAGTTGAGAAAAGAAACATATTATGGTGACAAACCAAAACATATAAATACCAACACCGCCTATTTGACTATCAAATCGATTGATCGTCTCTAAACAATAATTTGGGAGATCATAAAAGTTAAGGGGAGGAACTGTAGAGAATCTGTCGTAAAGGGCTGCTTCAAGTACCGTCCACTTGATTGGAAACTTATTGACTGATTGGAAAAGAAACATATGTGACCCGTCATATCTAAAGGTACCTTAAGGGTCCCAAAATCAAAATTGATTTTTTGGTCTTATATGAAAGCTGAGATTTTAAGCTTTAAAATTACACCTTACTTTTGGTTATTAGATGATCGGTGGCAAAGTTACATCCAAATTGTTAAAAGGCATCAGGCTGATTCGGAAAACTATAGTTATGAGAAAATCTAGTTTAAGTTTTGGTACTAAGTAAAACTTTAATGGAGAGAGGATTTTTATCTTGGTTGTTGATACATTTATATTATGTTTTTATTGTTGGAACCTGATTAAAACGACAGAATACACTTCAAAAGTAACGTTTCTGATGAAATTAGAAATTCGACCTTGGACGTGATTTTTTACTATGCTCAGCTTCAGTAGCTTACCTAGGGAGCAAAACCCCATTTTAGGGATAAAACTGCAACGAGATATTATTTTAATGTGTACTATCTATTTGGGTTCTATGGACCATAGGTAACAACACTAGGGTGGACACAAAATCGGTCACCTGCGTGGGACCCTGCAGGAGGGGGGTAAAAGTCATTGCAGGGGGCAAACTTCAAAATTGGTCAAATCTTGTTCAAAACCATTCTAACATGTTCCTCTCATCATTAGGAAGCAGAAAAAGTATACTTTGACCCATACCTGACATTCCTGATGAAGGGTTTTTGAGATATAACCGAAAACATGAAAGGTGATTACAGGGGTCACATGTTGGGCCTATGGGAGTCAAATATTTTAAAAGTTCTAGAACTTATTTTAACTGTAACTGTCTTCAAGCAATGCTGATGATTTTGCTGCCGTAATCATTTTTTTTTTTGGTAACTGAACTAAATATCCATGTTTGAGTTTACATTATAATGAGAATCATTACTGTTTGTTTAGAATCCTCCAGTATAGTACATTGAATAATTAAGCTCAATTTTTAATCTGTAGTGTGGATAACTAGAACAAAATATCCACGTTGAGATGTTTCAATTCTTGAGCTTCTTTGATCGAAGCTTATTCAATGACAATTAACCTGAGAGCTAATTTGTAGTGTGTTACCTACACTTGTAGCTACTTGTGGTGTGGTGCCTGTACTTGAGACGTGCACCACTGAATATCACATTATTAGAATTGGAGTTACTTTCACACGGGAACTCATCAACTTTATAGAATGGTAATTCAAACACATTTCATGAAAGTTTGACTAGGTTCCACTGACATGTTTTATCATCAGGATGTTTGTATCAATGATTACTTAAAATTTGAGCATAATGAATGCATAGTACAATCCCGGAGTACAATCCATCACCCAGGATGAAATGTTAAGCCTTTTATGACTATCAGCTACCTAGGTTTTGGCCTACCTGATTTGGGTGAATATATGTCCTCATCCAGTAATCTTGAGAGACCAAAATCGGCAATTTTGGCTGCGTACTCTTCACCAATTAGGATATTTCTCGCTGCTAGATCACGATGTATGAAATTGTGTTTTTCTAGAAAAGCCATACCACATGCAATCTGAAAGTATTGAAAACACGGGGTTTGGTATTAACAGTTATTTCAGTTTGACTTTGACACAAGAAGAGTTTGTTTTTTAAATATCCAAAAAATCACTCTCGAACTCAAAAATATACACACATACTCTTGATTTTAATTGCGCAAAATTTAGTATAGGTCACAACTCGCAGCACGTGTTGTTGTTTTTTTCTTTTCTTTTCTCCCTTTTTAGCGAACCATTCAAAAAGACCTGTGGTGTATGGCAGATATCAGTCTTTGACATTTTGGTGATCAGTATGAACATTTCGGCAATATATGACTGTAAGTACACTATTTGTTTTTGTTTTTTAACTTTTAATGAGTATATAAACAAGAAGTAAATCATGTATTGAACGAGCTAGATTTCATCACGAGACGCTATGAGTAGATACTTCATTTACCCATTACTTGGCAGGAGAACGTTGATTTTTCACACCGCTTACACACAAATACGTTGACGCATAGCTCATATTCAAGCAGGCATGACTTTAAGTGGGCTTGATAGTTTTGTTTTGATACTGAAATAAAGTGTTTCTAGATACGTTTTCACCTGCGTTTTCAGATGTTTTTCTGAGTTCCGCGCAATATGATAGACCATTTTTATTTAAGAATATGTTATCAGGAAGATGATTTTGTCCATGCACAGCCACTTATTTGTAGGAAAAAATTCTGATTTGTGGTTGCAGAGTTATTGATTTTACAAAGGTTTGCCAATTTTTTTGGAAGTGAAGAAAAGAGAATTTCAGTTGTCTACAAGTTATGTGGACATCCATGCACACTCAAGAATTTTTTTAATATATCTGTTAAATCACATGTAAATAAACAACAAGCGGCAAAAATAATGATTGTTTGGGTGTAATTTCTGCGCCTGATCTTCCGCCGAAAGTAATTTTGATCAGGTCTTTATCATGCGGAACTAATCATCTTTAAATATCCCGCGCATGTGTGGGCGCCAAAAGCTGCAAAATAACACCTGTTGTGTGTGTAATAACCATTCAGACAATTAAAATATTGACCAAATTACTCTGTGTATTGACTAGAGGTGTAACTAGATTGGTGCCGTGACCTTGCTTGGCGAAAATAAAGAAACTAAAAGATTTATCCCCTATCCTGCGTTCTCCAAAATTAGTTAAATTAACAATACAAAAACCTTCATAACTTTGCAACGGAAGGTCGGATTTGAAAAATTCAAACGGATTTGGATTATTTAGATCACCTGCTTTCATTTAAAATTCATTTGAAGCAATTTGATTCATAATTTAAAAATCACCTGAAGTGTCTACTATGAGAGTTTACTCTCATCCTGTTGTCTGGGCAATTTTGTCAGCAGTTGCTGAAAGACTGATGAACTCAGTGTAAACAATTAACTGCTCCTTGTGCTACTCAAGAAGGGTAGCAAGAGTAATGAAAAGTACGACTTTGTATGATAAATATTACAAGTATATGGCGAAGCCTCATTTTGTGCCTTACTTGTGCAGCTATGTCGACTTGTTGAGGCAGCTTTAGCCTCCTGCCTTCACCGTCTCTAAGAAACTCTAGCAGACATCCATGGACCATAAGCTCTGTTACTATATAAATTGGTTCCTGCGGAGGAAAAAATCGAAAATGTGAGAAAACATTGGCTGAGAATTTGAGAAAATGTATGTCCTAACCAAGTTTTCCCTGCTGCAGTGTGCAGGAGTAAACAAGAAATGTTTAAAAGGAGAATCGGCCATAACGCATAGAGGATGATAATCGGTTTTTTTTAATTCGCATCCATAAACCTACGTAAACACAATAAAACATCACCCTACCCAACTTAACTAAACTGTACACAGAATAATGCAATTTAGTAAGCTCTGCTCATTAAATGACGTCGAACTTATAGAACAGTGTTTCTTTTCAGTGCCCGGTTTTCTGCTATCTGTAACCTATTGCATTCATAATAATTTGCAGGTGTATATATATGTACTGATAAACTGAAGTACAGAGGAATTGAAAAGTTGAATATTTCTAAAGCTTTGATATGATACCAACATTAATCTATATCGCACGGTGATTTCGATGGTATTTTAACATCAACTTATGTCGGGCAATGATTTTCAGTGTCATTCTCAATATGCATGTACTGTGTACATATCAAATGAATCGGATATAGATACATGTGTATTTGATATTCTTACGAAGTTTACACTTACCCTGTCAGTACAGACAGCATAGAGTTGTACCAAGTTTTTGTGTCTCATTTTCTTCATGATATTGGCTTCCGATAGGAATGCCGACGGTGACATCGTATCTGGTTTCAGAGTTTTGATAGCAACAGGAGTCTTGCCATTCCACGTACCTAAATGTTTAAAAGAAATGGGGAAATTGCCATTTAGGAGTCCTTTAACAAGAACTTTAACAAATGCAAAAGGATGTGTTAAAGATCAGAATCAATTTATGAAAGTACCATATCGTTGTTTTCTGCAATCTGACTTTACTGGCGTATAGGGTAATAGTCATTTAGGACGACTTTACCAAATGCAAACCGATGATCTGTTAAAGATCAGGAGAACCAATTTATAATAGTACTATATAGCGTTGTTTTCTGCAACCTGACTTTACTGGCCACATCTCACGACTTTTTCACAATGGCGTCTAGCATATTATAAAATAAGATTATTCTATTTCATATATGTCCATCTAGTCACAGTGAGAAGAATCAGGTGCAGAATTGTGTCTTTTCATTTTCCCATTTATTTATTTTTCAAGAACGATGCAATTCTACCAATAAATACAATAGTGCACCTTGATGAGTATGAATAGGTCAACTTAAGAGCGATACCTGCACCTCGATGGTATGTCCTCACGTGAAATTCTACACCCACTTTGTTCTTACTCAATTGGTGAAGGTCTTACCTTTCCATACTTCGCCAAATTGGCCAGCACCTAACCTCTTCTCGAAGTTTAGCGACTCCCGAGGTATCTCCCATGCATCCCTTCCTAAGGCTTTTGTGTTTGGAGCAGGCTTCGGACATGCATTGGTTAACTGATTGGCAAGACCATCTGCTGATGCTGGAAGTAATGATATTAAAGGTAAATGGCATTATTACAAAGTATCAATACGAATAAATGGTTTTGTAGACATAATCCTTCGTCGTCGACCAACTTTGCTCTTTACACTATCGAGCGGCGCTATATTTTGTTGTCCGCCATTTTCTTTCGCAAGATAGGGGGACTGGCGACTCAGTCTATGTTGAATGGTGTGCAAGACACTGAGAAGTGGAGTTTGGGTTTTAGAATATATATGAAATATGTGTCCCGCCGCGGCAAAAGGGTGCAGTTGTCGGCTCCTACATGTTGCTCATTGTAGCATATCTGATGCATATACATAGCATACATCAGATATGCTACAAGGAGCAACATGTACGAGCCGGCAACTGCACCCTTTTGCCGCGGCGGTCCACATATATGAAAAAGAAATCTGAATATAAATATGAATGATGAAATATAAAGAAGTCCAAATTGTAATTTGATCTGTTTATTTATTATCTTCATCCTTTTAATATTATGTGTCAAAGTCTACATTATAATGGCACTCGTCATTCTGAAGCTATATCAACTCCTTCGTTTCCTTCATGCTATTCATGACCATGATCCCGGCCAGAGGAACCAGTATGGTTTACACCAGTATCCGACATAGCCTTTACTGCAGTACCCCGATGTCAATTTGCTCCCATGGTCGTGGGTTCAATTCCTTCTTTTCCTTCATCCTATTCATGACCATGATGCCGGCCAAAGGGGAGCGTGGCCGAGTGGTTAGAGCGTTGGACTCATAAACATAATCAAATGCATTCGTCTGTCGTGGGGTCGAGTGCCGGTCTCGGCTCTCGGTACGTCTCCTTGTTTCCTTAAGCAAGAAACTTTGCTCTACTTGCTTCGTGCTTTGGAGGGCACGTAAAGCCTTCGGTCCCATCTGAAGTGTCGGATGTAAAAGAACGTCACGGGCTAGGCTACGGCCGTTCGAAATAAGAGTAGGGGAACCTTCCCCGGCAATCGTGACCGTATGTCAAAATACGTCATCTACTCTAGGACCAGAGTGCATAGTCACTATACCTTCAAAGGTATATCATCTCTCTAGGACCAGAGAGCTCATCTAGATGCTGAAAAGGCTTTGATGAGAATAAGCGTAGAAGTAGAAGAGGAACCAGTATGGTTTAGACCAATATCCGACATAGCCATTACTGCAGTACCCCGATGACAATTTGCAGCCCATGGTCATGGGTACAACTCCTTCATCCTATTGATGACTATGATGACAGAGGAACCAGTATGGTTTAGACCAATATCCGACATAGCCATTACTGCAGAACCTTGATGACAATATGCGTGGGTTCATATCTATCAATTTATTAGATACTTTTTTCATATAAGACAATCCAATCGGGAAGACAATATCGACGATACATTTTATCCAGCATGCAGGTCAGTAGTCACATATCAATCGTTAAAAGTCCCAACAAATTATAGTTGTGGCTCTCTTAATAGATGGTAATAAACACGTTTTCAACAAAATTATAATCATGGCTCTCTAAATAGAGGGTAATAAATAAATTTACATTAATAAACTTTATACACTTGTCGGGAACATGCTAAAATTGGTTTGTTACACAAGTTTCAGAATCATTAGCATACTAGTATATTACTAGATTAAATTGCTACTTACTTTTGTAATGTATTACTAGATCATCGAGGCTCTGGAAGGACACTCTTTGTGTTATGTAAAAACCCTCGTT
>JXSR01S073007.1:23642-42134 GCA_000969725.1 Ophiothrix spiculata
GACGGACACTCCATTTCAGGACTTAGAAATTGTCCCCGGGACTGTGGTGCATAAAACGGAGTGTCCTAGGACACTAAAACGTAGAATCTGGGGTCCATGGGACTCCTGGTTTTAAAATGTGGTGTCCGGCGGACGCTACGAAGGCCGGACACTACAGTCTATTACACCTATTGGTATTTGTTTGTACTAGTCGGTCATGCAGGTAACATTTCAAATCAACACACGTAACAAGAAATTCAGTGGAGTGGTTTAATGCTCACCATAGACTCAACAAAAATGAACCTGCAGTTGGGCAGGTAATTTACTATTTACCTGTCCTATAAAACCAAAATCACCTGGCATTGGCTGTGGGGCAAGTGGTAATTTCCATCCCTGTTTGTAACGTGTACTTGAGAAACATTGCGCATATTGCTTCAGTCAGATATATGCAAACAAAAGTACAGAGTGTCCATTTAGATTCTTTTAAAATGTAGAATATTTCATCCAAACAGAATAAAGTCCAAAGACTTTTACAAACTTTATTTCAGAGAATCTAAATGGATCCTTGCAACCCTTCACAAAATTCCAACCAGGCCTGTCTTGGCTTATGACTTTAAATACTGATATGTTGATGTGTTGAAGATTTGTAAATTGTCAAATCAACTACTTCTCTCCTTCATCTCTCCAAACAGGCCCTGTTTTCAAAGGTCAAGTCACCATCTCAGAATCAATCACTGTTCCTCCAATTACTCTTCTTCCCACCGTACCAAAGAAAGTTGAACTACCTACAGGACTCAAGTGCAGATTTGTACCTTTTGGATATGGTGAGACATTTGATTTTGTATATTACCCTTTCATGAGTGATTGTATATTTAAACATAAGACTTATGCTGCTTTCATACCTTGCATACATTAATTTTTTAAAGAAACTTGCCATTCCCCATTGTCATAGCTTTTTCCGACATTGTCGTAGCTTTGTCCGACAAAGCTACATGTCGCTGAGATAATCAACAAAATTTTTGATGCACAGCAAGATTTTTCAAGTTTGAATGAATTCAACTTTCAAAGTAACATGAAGTGAAAAACAATAAATGAAAGCAGCATTATGGTATACCTGATAACTAATCCCAATGAATGAACATGTATACTTTTTAGTACCTCAAAGTCAATCAAAATACTTATTTTTAGTATTGATAAGTGACGGCTCTAAGGGTGGGAGGATTTTCCTTTCTCTCACAGTCACAAGCCTTTGCCACTCCCCCTTGCTTCCTGACACAAATTTCACACTCAATTTCGCTACTTTGAGTAATTTAGAAATGTCGAAATATTTTGTGCTATTTCAATACAAGATTTTTGAAAAAAATTTCAACCGAGATTTTCAAATTTGTTGAAATTTTTTTAGTTTTGCATGTGTAAAATTTCATAATTTTTCCTTGCCCAAATGTTTACCCCAGTTGTTTCATTTACCCTTTGTTTGCCCCCCTCCCTTCCCATTTAGTCAATCTTGTGCTGTACTGGGATTAATAAGATGTTTTTACTTTATTTATGCTGCAGATAAACCAATAATCTTACCCGACTCACCGCCAGAAAGTCCTTCAAGAGTACAGGTCAAAAAAGAACCAGGTTCAAGTCATAAAAAGAAAAAGAAGAAATCAACAGAAGGAAAGAAAGACAGCTCCTCAAGAAAGATAAAAGATGAACCTGATGCAAGGAAAAAGAACAAGAAATCCACAGACAAAAGTGATACCAGCTCATCAGAAGAGCACAGAAAAACACATAAAAGGAAAATCAAAACAGAGGTAAGACTAGGCCAAAAAAAATAAATTGTTTGGTTGTCCTCCACAACTTTTTTTGAGCAAGTGCAGGCGGGCGGATTTTTTTTTGTTTAGATTTTTTTTTCAAATGTAAGTCAAAGTTACACCAAATTATGGCCTCTATAAAGATGCAAATAAGTCTACTGTCCCGAAAAATCTCTTTATACAAGTTAAAAAACAGTATTAAAATGGAAACAAAATGAAAACAACAACTTAAAATTTATTTTCAAAAAATCAAAATTCTCAAAGAAATTTTTTTTTTTTTGGAAATTTGAAAATTAGGCGCGGTATACTTTTGTACAGTAAAAACTTTTTTCCAGTTTTGAAAAATAGGGGCGGGCGGTCGAGGACAACCAAACAACTCTCTTTTTTTGGCCCTAAGGAAACCCCAAGGGGTACAGTTGTATTCAAAAGGGGATATCATGCTTGATTTTCACCCTCTAAGAACTGACTCTAAACTACTGAGTTGACACGGAAAGCATGAAATGTACTCGCGGGCTGATCTGGGTCAGTTGAGAATGGGGTAAAGACAGCTGTGAATGCATAACGCATGATGAAGCATATCTGTATTTCACTAAGGTGCTGATTGATCTTTGATTTTGTGAGGAGGCTCTATTCTTGAGTTTTGAATCTTGGGAGGACTTGAAATTAATAATTCCAAGTCTTAGCCTGATGAGGGAAAGAAAGTTCTTTTGTATCTTGGTAAACTAAATTATCGTTTACTAATGTCCAATAAAACATCTACTGTTAGAAAGATTGGCAATAACAAAGATTCCACAAGTTGATTATAGGTTAATAAATTCATGTAGCGAGCGGAATGAGACAAAATAAATGTATGCATGATCAATTTTGATGCGTCCAATTCATGAGGCCCATAGGGGTGAGTGAATTGGACAGCAATCAAAATTTATGTAAGGTGCATTGATTTTGGTTATTTTACGAGCAAATTTATTAACCTAATTCATACACACACAAGTGTTATCAAATAATGTTTCTTTCTTTCTTTCCGCTTATCTTTGAATAGGTTATCGATACGGACGAATCTAGAGCAGTAACTAAAAAGAAGAAAAAGAAACACAAGTAAAACCAGTAGATTTATATGGTTGTACCTAGAAGCCACATGCATGGGAGATCTGGTATCTATATAAACGGTCAACCCACCAGAAAAATGTGGTATTGTTGTAAAATAAATAAATAAATAAATACTGGGGATTTATAGTGCGCTATGCCTCCCAGATTTGTATTACCACTCGGCCTCTGCACACTTTACAGGTGTTTGCTGACCACTGTGGCCCAATTAAGCTCCATTCCACACCCAGCATCATTTCAGGTTCTGCCGCAACCTCAAGGGGCGCTGAACCTTGATCAGCCCACATACGCACCATCGCTGCTCGGATCAGCTCCCCGAGTTTCGTACGGGTTTCCACGAGACAATTAGCAGTTAGTTCCTTATCCAAGGGAATTTCAAGCACACTCAACTTTTGGCACCAGCGGGGTTCGAACTCGGGACCTCTTGCACCGGAAGCGATCGCCTTACCGATTGAGCTAACCTGACTGCATAAGCTGTGCAGATTGTTGAGTTGTGCAGATTGTGGAGAGGGCCCCTGTACTGATATGTGGAACGGCCCCTGGACTGCAACCACCGCGTTAGCATCAGCAAAAAATCAAGGAGATCCACCTGCGAAATGTGGTGAAGGTAGCAGGGCGGTGTGAACTGGCAATCGTCAGGAAAAGACGGACTGTATGTGGAACGGCCCCTGGACTGATATGTGGAACTCAATTACACCCAAGTGGAAGTCTATTCTCCTACATGTACCTTCATGACTGTAAAATGCAGTAACTGGGATAATTATTATTACGGTAATTGTTTCAGCACGTAAATAAGCAAACTATAAAAACTAAAAGTGCGATTGACATGATCCGTCAAATGATATAAAATGTGGGCGGCATCCACCAAATTATATAACTTGAAAATGTGGGCGGCATAGTAAGATCCCTTGTCCAATAATCATAAGGCATTTGAAGTAGAGTGATTGAATCTGTTTGAATGGTGATTGTATTGTCCTTTGGCTTGGTGTATAAGCTTCCTCTTCACATGGGTGTTTCTATAGGCCTTGTATCCATAGGCTCTTCCCTTTTCTATTGTCCCCAATTGTGCAGCGCTTCAGACAATTAACTTTGTTCTGCTTAGTGATTTGCAGCACAAACAATGCATCACAGAGAACATTTGCCATGCACAAGGTCACTGATATGATCACTAAGCAGAACAAAGTTCCCCTGCGACATACAGCATGAAGAATGAACATGTTCATTCTTCACAGGGAACATCTGCCGTACACAAGGCCACTGATATGATCACTAAGCAATAGGAAGTTAGAACATCTGCCATACACAAGACCACTGATATGATCACTAAGTGAAACAAAGTTTATTGTTTGTGGGACGCGTCACAATTAGGGACAATGAAAAATGGAACAAGCTCACATGCAACAAGGGAAGTTTTCTGTGTATGGATACAAGGCCTAATGGGCACCAGCCAGAATGCAGGGAAGGAATCAGGTTTGCTGCGGATGCGTAATGCCCTAGGCCTAGCTGTGAAAACAGGGCATCACTGTTATGGCTCCGTCATACATATCTGACTAATGTACTGCATGTTCTGTAAAAAATTTGACGCAGACTATCGGTTTTATTTTACCATATTTTTAATAGTATCAAAATTACAAATATTCTATTTTTAAAAACAAATATCAAAATACAGTTTTGATAAAATACAAACCATACATTATGCAATGGCAGCTCGAAAGTCAATATAAACTGTTTCATTCTCAGAAATAAATGGATATAATTTTAATCATTCACAACCCATGTGAATGCAAGAAAGTTATATCTGCAAAGACTGCCGTGTGTTATGACCTTTTGTCATTAGAATCTTGTAAAAATTAACCTTTTGGACTGTGCCATAAATATGATTAATTGAATGCAAATATGCGACCCGCCATTTCGAAAGGTACCTTAAGGGTTCCAAAATGAAAACTGATTTTTTTGGTCTCATCTGAAAGATTATATTTTAAGCTTTAAAATGACACATTTCTTTTGTTTATTGGATTATTCGGTTGCAAAGTTGCATTCAAATTGGCAAAAGGCATCAGGCTGATTCGGAAACTATAGTTCTTAAAAAATTGAGTTTAAAGTTTTTGTACTAAGTAAAACTATAATGGAGAGAAGATAAAAATCCTCTCTACATCCAAGTTTTAGTCAGTTTATAAACTTTAAACTCAATTTTCCCGAATCAACCAGATGCCTTTTACCAATTTTGATGTAAATTTGCAACCCAACATCCAATAACCAAGACCAAGGTGATATTTTTAAGCTTAAAATGTCAGCATTCAGATGAGATCAAAATATCAGTTTTGGTGGATATGACAGGTCACAAATACAAAAATATGTTTATTTGATATAAGCTTCTTAATGTTTTCTGTTGGGAGTTCCCCCTAGCTTGCATGGCTATAATTTAAAATTGTATTTTTGAAAGACATTATTTGGTTAAAACAAGAAAATAAACCCAAACGTATTGTGTAAGTTCATTAGCTCCCATAAATTTGGGCTCACATCGTATGGTTACTTGCGATCTGTAAAAATTTTAATTGTTCTAAACATTTCTTTTCTATAGTGGAACCTCTTTAACACAAACATTTTAGTTTGTGTTATCAGGATTTTGTGTTTTTCATCAATAATTGCATACAATTACAGTGTCAGTGACTTTGAAATCAATTTTGTGTTATCAGGTTTTGGGGTTAATTTTGTGTTATATTTCATTTTATCATAATGGCATTTTCAATAACACATTTACTGGCATGAACATTTATATGAATACAATGGCTTTTGTGGACCCTCCCTTATCAGGCACATTTCCTTTGAAAAATACTAATTTAATAAAGTATTTTGAATGTTCCAAAATACACTAGATAATAGATCTACATTTTGTACGATGATCTTGTACAAATAAATATTTGCATATAAATGAAATTCGAATATATTGTATTCACTGCATTGTTTCTTCTTGAATAAATGTTGATATACTACAAAATAAGAAAGGAATACAGGTACACTGTAACATTGGCTATAACATTAAGCCAATTGTCAAAAACTTTGCCTACGAAAGATACTCTTATCTTTCATTAAAAAAAAGGGGGGAAATATTTTCCAAGTTACAGATGAGAAGCTGAACTTTAAAGCATCTTCTGTCTTTGGCAATTGTTGCGATACAGTAGACATTTGTGTTATTATTTTTTGAAAACAAATTTGTTAGCTAGTTGCAAAATTATACCACCACTCTGAAACCAGCATCCAGGCCTTAATTTTAAAGCTGGCCATGGGGTTAAATTGTGACGACTTGTCCTTGACGGCAGGTAACGGACTTGAAAATCAAGTAGCGACCTTGGCTGACGTAAAGGAAAGAAGGCTGACGACAGGTCATGGAGGATTGATTTTCAAGTCTGTTTATACCTTCCATCGGCGACAACCATCACAGTGTAAACCCACCATTAGCAGAGCTGGAACAATGTCTCTCTTGAACATTCTTTCAGGAGAGCAATATTTTGCTCACCTTTAGTTGATAATTTAACCACTTACCGCAACGGAGTGACCCTATATACTCCCCTGGCAAATCATTTAGGAGGATAATTTGCAGGTCTCCTGGAATTTTTTGAAAATGAAGCCTTGAGCATCACAGTTGATAGTGGGTCATATATATATACAGGAGAGATCGCAGACTTCTTATACTGGCCCTTGTAATGGCATCGTCAGCCAGGGGGCTCAAATTGGGGGTATTTGTGTTCACACAAGAAAAGCCAAAATTTTGACCGACCACAAATACCCCAAATTTTGTCTCCATACAGGAATAAAAATGATGCAGCCTGTGATCTCCTCTCTAGATGTATGCAGCAGGTATACCATGTACCTGTGTCAAAGCTGGATTCACTAACTTGTGTTGCTCTGCTCATTCTTGAAACAGACCACAATATGCTCTATTATTGGAATCATTATATTTCCTACAAATCATATCTCCAGGGTGCGTATGATGAGAGCGTGTGCGACTACGCATTGGTAGTGAAAATGCACAGTGCGTATCTTGATTGGTTGCTTGATGCGGCAATTGTGTGAAAAGAAAAATCTTTCGTACTGCATGAAGTGAGACACTTGTTTACTCAACGCATTTGGAGTTCAAAATTTCATGATTGGTAGGAAATTTAATGACTTTTAATAGCTTTTTAGTTGTCACGTTACAATAGCATAGACCTTTGCAGAATATGTTGCTCTAGATGGGTGCAGATGATTAGGCATACTCCTATCTGTGTTGAGTTATCAAACATTGGATGACGAGATTTAAACTGGGAAATACCGGTAATGAATTCTAAAGCGTAATGAAGCATTTAATGAAGGGATTCAGACTGGGATATACCAAGGTCTTTTATGACGATAAGATTCAGCATATAGATTTTGTTGCCTTTTATTATGGGTACATAATTTAATAACGAAGCATTTGATGGCAGGATTCAGGCTGGGATATACCAAGGTCTTTCAAGATGAATGTGTAGATTCTGAAATGAACTGAAAACCTAAATTTTTCGATCGAGTCCCCTAAAGACAATGCAACATATGCATAATATCTTGCCCTAGATGGGTACAGATCAGATTAGACTTGTTCCTATCTGCGTTGAGTTCTGTGATGGCACTGAGAATTTGAGGACAAGGTTCAAATTGGATATAGAATGGTCTTTCAAATCATTCCAGACAAGTGGCTATGAATTGAAATCAAAGCTGAAATCCTTTAATGGAGCCTCCAACTGACGATGCAGCATAAGCTGAATATGTTGCCCTAGATGGGTATAGATGACTGGGCTTGCTCTTATCTGCGTTGAGTTCTGTGATGGCATCGAGCATTTGATGACGGGATTCGGACTGGGATATACCAAGGTCTTTCAGATCTGTCTCGTTCAGGCTCAAAAATGCATCCATGTCAACCTATGAGAGAAAATAAAAAACGAAGATTCATGGTTTTAAGTTTTACATAAAGCAAATTTTACTTAAGTATAAGGTTTTGATGAAAACATAGGCAATCTCTACAATGTGACTAAGGTTTTTATCATTTCACTCTCTCTAAATATCATGAAGGTCAGTAGTTCAGTTACGAGGATATACCATAACACCATTTTTCTCAAACATTATGCTGGAATCACAGGTGGCACTACTGAAGACCTAGTACAACCTACTAAATACCACAAAGGTAGATATAACGGTATTGAAGATATGCAAATTAAACCAATTATTAATTTTTGCCTAAATTATGCAAATTTGGTACTTGATTACCACATGTAAGGCTCATGTTGCAGCAAGGAACACTTATGATCAAGCTCCACTCATTTACCAAATATCATATGAGTGTAGGCCATATGATTTCCTAGATAGAGCAGAAACAAGTTTAGGTTAACTTAAAACAAGTAGATCTCAGGTTTACGCGATGCGTAAAATATGTCCCTGCCGTGTCTCTGAGAAATGTAGGTTAACATTTAGGTTAACATGACCCCTGATGACAAAAATTTTTGGCATCAACAATAGACCCCACTCTCCAAGAAGTATCATGTCCATATACCAAGGTTTACCCCATTTGACCTTATGACCTTTGATCCGCTAACCAATACAAACTCGGTTTATTGGACGGTCAAGGGGCACCCACCAACCAAGTTTCAGGAATGTGCGACCCTCAGTCTCTGAGAAAATGTAGGTTAACATTTTCTGCATGGACACATAGAAGGACCCCATTTTATAGTCCCCATCCCAAACTCGGAGCTCATTTTATAGTCCCCATCCTAAACTCGTTTGGTGGGGACAATAAAATACACACTGTCACACACCCTACATACGCCATGCTGTATTATAATAGCCCCCATCTTGGTCATGGGGATAAAAGGCTTACCTCTTGTTCTTCAAATATAGGTGCATACTTTTCTAGTGACAATTTCTTCAACATAGAAGCTAATTCATCTGCAATAAATATGAGAAGAATTCCATGAATGTAAGAAATGAAAAATATCAAATGATGCTGAAAATTCCAACATTTTCAAAATCATAAAGGTGGTTTTGATTAGCAGTTTGCAGTACTGGCAGTTTTGTTATTTAGTGTAGTTTATCATTATCACTTTAGATTTCTGTCTTGTCTTAATTTCCCTTTTTATTTTGACATTTGAAAGATACAATCTGTGGAGTATGCATGCTAAATATGGTTGGAACTGTACTATATTGCTATGGAGTTTTGAAGTGGTAATTCTTAATCTAATAAAATCCAACATTATGTTTTAGCTTCATTGAACATCATGAATTTCTAACATGCTTTTCTCAGAAAAGTGTTTACCAAAAGTCAGTATAATAGTTGTTATTGGCTTCAAGTTATAATGTACACTCAATAAACAAGCTTTTCAGTGATACCACCAACCCGATTTAAAAACAAAATCAATTGCAAAAGAAATGCTATGTAATTGTGGTGAGCTGCAATAATTTCTGCAGCAAATTTTGATTACCTAAAATAAGTGGAGCATTTATTTGTACGAACAAAACACAAATGCCATTGGATGGGCACAAATAACCCTGATGATCATAAGATTTTCCACCCACCTTCTTCACTAACACCACTACTTGAGCTCTCCCTTTTCACGGGTGACAGGCTATGTTTACTGCTGGCATCGCTGCCTAGGCGAGACCTGGCTCCTGGTTTGGGTGATGGTGAAGGAGTCAATGTAGTACTAGTGGCGCTGCTTCTGGATGTACCACTGACGGCACTGGCTGGTCTGGTTTTGTTATTGGGAAGAGGTAGTGTCCCTGATATTGTTGATGAGGTAGTAGAACTATGAGCCGGTGGTGGGTTGGCCATGGCAGGAGGTGATCTGAAACAGAAATCATAATTTGACAAGGTGATTTGCGAACTACACATCCTACTTAATTGTTCAACTGCAAATACCTAGGCCCCCCTCCCAGGCTTTTGTTTGCAGATGGATGATGCACATACAAATTATAGAGGGATTGCAGGTGACGTCATATAAATAATTTTTTCACAATAAACTCAGATGCCACCTTAGTTATCGATGGATTACAAATCTGAGAGTTAAAACATGAATATTGATATATATGATGTCATATAAGTAAATTAGTGTTAAAAGGGATATTATCGAGTATCAGAATTGTTATAACATTAAAATCATCAAGAGTTGGCGCGAGGCCACTGCGGCTTGAAAACAGGTGGTTGATGGTTATTAGGTCCAATTTATAAAGAGCTCAAATTCTATTATTAAATACTGATTTTAGAGCGAATGATAAATTTAGAAATAATTATTTAGGCCGATAACCAAGGATAACTTGCGTAGACCACTCAATGAAGCTGATTTCAATTGGGGTCCAAGATCTTTCTTTTACTCAGTTTTTGATTGGAGTATCTGAAGAAGAACCTGCGGAAGTGATAGTGGATTGACAAGCAAATGCACACACAGCCCTAGGACCCAGAATCAAACCCAGGACATATTGGTGCAAAGTGCGGGTTGTACTACTATGCTAACCTGCTTCCATTCAGGCCTTGTCTATGGTTGTAAAGGCTCTTGTGCATGATTCAATTCTACTTACTTAGCTTCTTTAGGAGTAGGAGGTTGTCTTCTTGAGTTGTGATATTTAGCTGCTGGTATGAATAACGGCTCTTGATTGTCGACAGTATCTAAAATAAACAGTACAATTTAAAAAAATCATAAAAGCTGTGCTTTATAAGCATCTAATCTCACCAAATGAAAATGTTAATGCAAATGGTGAATTTTTATTGCATCAAAATCATTGGTTATATAAAAACATCATGCCAATTACGTCATTTAAATCCATAGAATACATTCAAGTCAGAGAGCCCATCTCTCTTTTACAGCAATTTGGTCAGACTCCACTCTACTATCATACTTATTGTCAGGGGATCTTCACTCCTCTTTCCCTGCGAGTCTATTCCTTTCAAAGAATCGAGGAATGCTGGCACCCATTTGACACTGAGGAGCACAAGGAGTAAGTATTTTGCTCAAGGACTCTCTCATTACACAATATTCAGACCAGATTCAAACCCACAACTATCAATGCCCCATGATTGAGAGTTCTTGCTCCATTTTAATATCATTGTAATAGAGTGCATTTTTATAAAGATAAAATCTAAATTCAACAAACATCTGAACATTTACTATAATCAGTTTTTAAGGTAAAAACGGGCAAAAAATTAAAAAAAACAGCACAAAATTGTGCTACTGAACATTTTGCTTTTAAAGTCTGAGTTGGAAACAAGTAGAACTTGGGTTTACGCTATGCGTAAAATATATTACCACTGAATGTGGCCAAAGTTTACCTCATTTGAACTCTTTTGACCTTGGGGGCAATTATGGGCCTTACAAATTCTCATAAATAGCTGTAGAAATGTCAGCTTCTCTCCTCTCTAACCATCTGAACCTCGAGGGGACCCAACATCCCAGTGACAATCAACTCCTGAATACACCATGTGCTGAGGCTAAGGAACTATGCCATCTAGACACTCAGCACTGGCTAAAAGTTAACGATTTCCAGGCAGAGGCGGGTGTGCAAGCACAGGAAAGATGCATCTTTGTTTTTCATTAGGCTAAAAGGTTGTTTTTTTTTAATTTGGAAACAAGGTTTACCCATTTGACCTTCTTTGACCTTGAATGACCCCTGATTTTTGGCATCTATCCTGGTATTTACAACATGTCTTTGTTTTAAACTGTCTGAAATTATCTATTGTATTGTACTCTCTAGTTTTTAATGTGTGGTTTTATATTGTATATTATAATTATGTTGTTTTTACCGAATAACCGATCAACAATCGACCCTACCCTCAAAGTGCACCCACCAAGTTTCAGGAACGTAGCGCTACAAGGGGTCCAAGGGTCCAAAGACCACTTTTTGGCAACCAGACCCCTTAAGGTTGAACTCGTCCGGTGGGGACAACAATCCAATTACAAATAAAATCTGCAGAGAGGCATCTCTGAATAACTGTGAGCTCACTTACCAGGTTTTGTCACATCTTCTGCAATTGATGCAGGACTGCCTAATGTGGGTTACCTAGGACTTACCAGGTTTTGTCACATCTTCCGCAATTGATGCAGGGCTGCCTAATGTGGGTAACCTAGGGTGCCTTGCTAAGGAAAGACCTCCACTGAGAGTGCTGGTATCTCCTGATGAGTTGGGGCTAGCAGTTGTACTGAAGTACGCAGAATTTGATGGACTTGTGCTACTTCCTCCCGTCCTCCTTGTGAATAGAAGTTTGTTCGGCTTTCTTGTTTGTGTACCAGAACCAGTCTGCAAGTCATAATAAAAACATATACAAGATTTAATTAAGCCTTTATGAGTCGGAATAAATTCAACTTTTCTCAGACTATTGCAGCAATACGCATGCATGTGTCTTGCTCCAAATTTGCTGTCAACTGCCGTAGCTACCAACTACAAACGTGACAGCAACACTGAAGCTACCATTAGAGGGTAGATACCAGATTCAGGACCACCATTGCCATTTTCATCCTGGTATGGAGAAGATCAAATGGAGGGAATTACATTTTTGGCTGATGATGTATTGATTGCCCGTATATTGAATATACCTACACATCTGCTGATCAACATGGGCGCAGTCCATTTTTGCCGGCATTGCATAGTCGCACATGCTCTCAACATACACACCAAAAATAGATACAGATTTGATTTGCAAGTAATTTAATGATTTCAATGAAAGGTGTATAATATATAATTATATTCCTTTCCAATACCACCAATTAAAAGGTCTGCAAAATTGCATTTAATTTAAAGAATACAAACCCAAGTTATATAACTTCAAAAAATTCTTGGACACAAAAATTTGCAACCTAGCATAACACAATTATGTGTGCATTTCATTAAAAGTTCACAATGCTTTTCAGATGCATGCAATGTTACAGTACTGTGGGTTATTGATGTGAAATGGTGTTGTGTACTTCTCCGTTCTTGTCACAATTTGACGATACGCCGTGGTTGCATTTAGAAATCATGTTCGTGTTCAAAGTTTATTTGAAACAATAATAATTATAGTTATAGGTGGAGACTTTACCTGTCCTTTGGCAAGTTGAGTGAGGGACATTCTGGACTGACGGGATGACCTCTTGCTACTGCTAAGTTCAAAACTCGGTGGTGGTAGAAATGGTGGAGAGACAGGTAATAGCTTATCGTTGGGTTGGCTGGCTATTGGGGATGGAATTATCTATGCATAGGAACAAAATAAGGTATGTATCAAAATTAAGTCTCACATTTTTTTTGGTATTTTTTCATTTCTTATACCTAAGTATTATCTTTAATTTACCAGGAGTGTGAGTGACCTCTTTTGGAAAAAAAAAAGAGGAACTTTTGTATAAAAAAGAGGAAAAACATTGAAAAATGTCAAAAACAGGCTGAAAAAGAAAGAAAAAGCCAACAATTTGTCTCAATTGGCTCATTCCAGTGAAAACTAAACCTAAAACTAAAATCAGGTTTTTTTATTCGACCAAATCAGGTTTTTTATTCGACCATATGAGCAGTTTTTCAGTCATACGTTTGTTACTCAGTATGTGAAAAGTATTTTCTAATCAGAAATTTTGAATTTTTTCTACCCGTGCATGAATGAGCACATGTTTTCATTCAAAAATGTCACAAACGTTACCAAAAAGTTACACCAAAATATCACAAACGTTACCAGACGTTTCCAAACAAAACATTGCATAAAAAGAAATCCTGACGATAGAATTTCCTACCACTTTTATGAACTATTTGTAAATATGTTACCAATCATCTGTGAAAAGCGCAATAAAAAATTCGCTAACATGTAAGAGAATTTTTACTTTGAAGTCATTTGGAGCAAATAACCATTTCCGTGCGAGGTCACAAACGTTACCTGAACTTTATTCAGTATTTTGGCAATTATTTGAATTTTTAAACACCTGCATGTCTTGATCCCACCAGTGAGCACCATTATCAACAACAAACTTGTTGATATAATGTTTATGCTAGGTTCTGTGGCCATTTAAAAGTGAAATTTTCCAATTTTTCGGTCACAAACGTTACTTTGGAATCACCCAATTGTTTCTAAAAAAATGAGGATATCAGCATAAAATAAGAGATTTCACATCCCTGATTTAGTGCCAACATGAATCATAGCATGATCTAGACTACTAAGTGTGGCTCAATTCCAGGCAAAAATCAAAATTATGGAATAATATTAGTTACTTATGATAAAATCTCCCTTTTATTTACACTGCATGCACTATATATTTTCCATATAAAGTTTTAGCTACTTATAACTTGACAACAATCTTGTTATGATGGCAAAACCATTGAAATATTACAAATACAACAATGAACATGGTATAGAGGCAGAGTAGAGGGAAGTGGTAAAAATTACTGATCCCGAAATGTTGAATTTTCAATACTCTCAAAAACAAACCATATTGTATTTCTTTTATTCTACCTCATAAATATTGAATGTGATGTGAACACAGCTAAAATCACCTAAAAACTTCTGTTACTCTGGGACATCGAATGAATTTCCAACAGATAAGTGATATGATTACGAAGGGGTGCAGTGGTTTTTCAATTTTTCCCTGCTTGGGTAATGCGAGCACTAGGGGGAGTAGACACAATACTCACGCACATCAGGTTGAACTGACCAATTATATTTTGAAGTTGCCTAATAAATGAGGTATCGTAATAGGTATTGTTTTTTTAAAGCTCCTACAATTTATATAATAACTCACCATAGTTTGAGTTTGGAAGGATTTCATACTGATGTCAAGGCCACTGTCTTTGTCAGCTAAATAGCAAAAGGTAGAAAAAGATTACCATTATAAACATTTGTTCCACAAGGAGTGTATGCAGGCCCTGGTGAAGGTTCAACATTTCATCATCATATAAATAAAATCGTACTACCTGTGGCATTATGGGATTAGCAGATTATATCTAGAAGGGTGCAAGAGAGACAGCTACCCCACTCACATTTATGAATGGTACAGGTATGTGCAATGGCCGAGACCGCTTTTTCTACTTCTGCTCCCCAAACTACAAATTTTGTAATTACTATAGTTATGAATTAAGTCCCATATTTTCAAAGAAAGAGTTTTCAGGCTGAATTTTTGCCAATTTTCATTTCTAATAGTACCGGTGGTTGTAATTTGAAGGGGAAAAAGCAGTTCATAAGACCTAGTTTTGACAGATTCTACACAATTTTATTCCATTTTGTAGGGAGGGAGGATGAGGTGACTTCAGCACCCATGGCATCCCACTACTGATTACAGGACTGTACTTAATTTTGTTTCAAATAATGATACTATCATCTACTCCTCTAAATGTTCAAATAATTCCTTGTTCTCACCATTTTTATGAGACCGTGTCAAAGTTGCACTCTTACTATCGTCACTTTTCCTCCTGTGCCTACCATCTCCATTTGCGGCATCCTTTTTGAATCTTACGTTTTTATCTTTGGATAATTTCAATGTTTGTGCTCCTGATACTTGGGTATTTCCCTCTTCTTCAAAGGGCATCAGTTTTGATGTTGAAAGACCTGCTTTCAATGTGCGTGTAAGCTTCAGGTTGTGAAACCGATTGGACATTCTGGACCACCAACCCTGAAAGAAAGACAACATCAGAAATGTCATAATGTGAGTGCACAAAAGTAGTATATATCTGCAACAGCTGCCATTTAACAAAATTTGAATTGCACACTATGGAATGTCCAGTCGGACATATGCCAAAGAAATTTTGAGGGATGTTTTACATTCAAGTGACGATGTGTTAAATAAATACAACATATGGCAGCCATTGCAGACACGACACACGCTATCCGTCGCTCACATCAATAGTGAAATCGAAAGCTCCCTATTATTAATGCAAGAACAACCACGCCCATGTCTTTTAATTTTTTGCCAGACTCTCAGGTATTCTAGTCAAGAACTGGAGATGATTGATTATCACAATAGTTAGCCTCTTTAACTCATTTCTGTCAAGTTGTTGTTCATCTGCTTTATCCAGAGCTCTGGAGGATTTTCAAACTGTTATTACCAATCCTGTTGTTTAATCCTATAGACCAGGGATTCTGAACTAGCAACGCACAATGCTGAATTTGGCACTTTGACTGTTACAGATTGGTGCCTTCGCTCTTTCAAAAAACAAAGAAATACATTAAAAATACACTGAAAAACAGATGCATGTGGCGCTTTACACTACAATTTTCTCATTTATGTGGTGCATTGTAAGAACTAGTTTAGAACCCCTGCTGTAGACACATAACCAACCACCCTACCTTGAGTCCATTTGGTGATGACTCGTCTTCCATCAGCTGAGTACTGTTGTTTATCCTTGCAGGCAGGCTTGCCGATGACCCTGCCTGACCTCTTGGGGATTTACTGTTAGACAATGGCATTGTTACCGAGGCTAGCAGGTGGATCAATTCACTATCACCACCTTTTTCATTTTCATCTGTTGACAAAAAGGACAAAAGCTTTAGATATTTCCATTGGTAGACATTTTAAAGTACATTGAAAATTTCACGTCTATAGGAAAAACTGCAAAAACATCACAATGGGTACATCTGGCTTGCCTCAATGAGTGATTATGCTGATTGAACTGATTTCTGACATTTGGCCTCGGGGCTTTCATCCCAGATTCCAATCTTAAAACAAAAGATGTCTTTCTGAATAAATGTGACCATTCATCTCAAACCAGCCATCAATGTGGCCTCTTGGTCTTCAGAATAAATTGATATATTTCAGACTCTGGATCATGTTCTTAAAATGAAACTTTGCCGGTGTTCTGAAAAAAGTATAAAGGTTTGTAATCTGAAAAAAAATTGCAGAATAACAACCTAATCATGCATTTCACTTGTTTTGCAAAATAAAGTTTGCAGCATTTACGGCTGGGTCGATATGATCGGACATGTGAGTAAAAATAACCAACTGATTGAGTTTCCCCGTGGTATTAATGTGTAACAGAGTGTAAGAAAAGAAGGATGTCAAAATAAAGTTGATTTTTGGTTAATTGACGTATTCAGTCAGGGAACCGTTTCTTTATATGCAAAATTGACCTGTTAATTGGGACATTCCTCCTGATAAACGGTATAATTTTTAGCAAAATGTATTAATTTGATGAAAATTTCCCTAAATATTATGACGACAAAGTTAATCTTATGCAGGTAAATTGCAAATACCGGACAAAAACATTAAAACCACAATCCAAATTTCTTTTGAAAAGCTCTACAAAAATCTAAATCTATTCAAGAGATCTCTGAAATTCTTTCACTGTGTCCACTTTATGTCAATTGATGAATTTAGTGTACATTTCAGTGGGTTTTTTTGCCCTAAAACAACTCACTTATGGCGATTTCTGTATTTTGCTTAATGGGGACAACTGGTTAATCGGGACATTTTTGCTGCTCCCGAGGTGTCCCAAGTAACGGCATCAACTGTACTATAGTTACTGATGTCTAAACTTACTCATGACAACTACAAGAGCCAGGTCCAATGCTTTACAGCCATCCTTAGCCTGCAGGTTGACATCTGCACCTTCTTTCACTAGATATTGCACCAGATTCCTCCTCCTGAATAAATACAAAATGAACCATGTGAGTAAGGTCTCTTACCAGAATTACAAGGTAATCCTTCCCCCAGGAATCCTGAAGGAATCCTTGCTCAGTAAGTGCTTTCACATTTAGCCCAGGATGGAACAGTACATTGACTCGGTATGCAACCCATGCATTTCAAGAATTTGATTTTAGAACTCTGTTGCGCCTAAAGGAGCATTGGATAAAATTGTAAATTTTATTTGAGTATGATTTATACTTCTATGCCCCTTTAAAAGACAGTCCCTGCAGAGTATACAACACAACAGCCCATCCTTGTCTGTTAACCTTACCCCCACCCCCTCTCCACCAATTAATTTGCCCATATCCTGGTTAGGGTTGGTGAAACAGTTATTACCAATGCGGACAGAGTTTGATTTCTCCTGTCACACCAAGGTGTGTTTGATGTTTAATCTATACTTTATCATGAACAAGTTTTCTCAAAGCACTTGGGTTTTCTGAATCTAAATTCAATTTTTTCCCCAATATTCTGTCTTTCAAACTCTGTTAGCCTGGTTTCCATCGAATATTGTAAATAAAAGTTCACCTAACCCACAACCCATCCCACATCCCACTTCTTGTGATTAACAATTAGTGAGACCATGGGAAATATGACAATGATGTACTATTGCTGTAACTCTTGACGTATCTATAAACAAGATGTTTTAAACGGGGCAATGGCAAGCCATTTGTGCCAGTCTTATTACCTATGAAACGTTGCCTGCATCAATGCTGTCCAGCCACTTTTAGTATCCTGCTTGTCAATATCAGCTTTATAATCCACCAGTAGTTCAGCGATGTCATGGCGGCCTAGCATAGCAGCAATCATGAGTGGTGTAGCCCCATCAGAGGAGGTGGCATTGCACTGCTTGGGATCCTCATCCAGTAGCATTTGTATCAAACCTAGGTCTCCTGTAAAGATCAAAATTATACAGTTGATATTCAGTCAGAATAAATATATCACATGTTTGTCATGTAAATAAAATAAATAACTAAACACAATTATTT
>JXSR01S073007.1:43998-54534 GCA_000969725.1 Ophiothrix spiculata
CTTAATTTGATGCAATTTCAAAAAAAATTGAAAAAATCATCGCAAATTGTTGGCCATTTTGACCCGGAAAGCCTCTTCTTTTTGGTGAATTTTCCCCAAAGACCACCCCTCATTTTTTGCACTTTGTCACTGAAAGACCCCATTTTTTAACCCAATTAGTCACCAAAAGACCCCTACTTACGAGCTCGGTGGGCACCCGTACATCACTTACATATGTGAGTGACGTCCCCACCCCCAGCCCGCGGGTAGGATTTTTATGTGTAACTTTTTAAAATAAAATGCCACCAAACTGTAATGAACAAAATGTTGTTTTCCCACTCACTTCAGCAGTAATTATCACGTGGCACATTATCATACCCAGTGCAAAAATGGGGCACTCATCTTCTGAGATACACACCATGTGACACCAAAAAGACCCCACTTTCTTTCGCTCGCTCTCACCGAAAGATCCCCTATTTTTACCAACTGTCACTCAATGACTCCTCTATCTTTTAAACTTCCTTGTCACTAAAGTCAGCGTCACTATTCTTCGGACGATGTTAATAAACATCCAGAGTGCAAATCGATTTTGTCCAAGGAATTTTGGCAGAGACTGTGAAACAACCTTTGCCACTCAAAAAAACCAATATTTCTTAATTTTGCAAATTTTTGGCCATTTTGACCTGGATTATTTTTAAGCAAACGCATTACATATTGGTGTATTCAGACCCAGAGAACAGCCAGGGTGTGAATTTGAAACCCTGGGGGACACACACTACCTCAGCAACCCCCTTTTTTTTAAAGGTGCAGGTTCCTATTTTAGGATGAGTATAATTTACTTTTAACTGATTGACCTTGAACTCTGAAATGCATTGTGCAAGGTTTCTCGTTTTCTCCTGAGAGGCAAGAGAAAGTATGCAACCCTAGGGCCTAGGGATGAGGATTATGTTTATACAAAAGAAATGGAAAATAGGTATACCAATTAATTTTACATTTTATGCCATATCTCAAGAATTTTGAGGTGAAATTTTGGATTTATTATCAGAAAACTATGGGCTTTCATTTGGCATCAAAAAATTGTATACTTCTTCCGGTTGTGCCTGCCAGGGGATGAGAATGTGATCGGAACCTACACTCTTAAGTCTCCCAAGTAAAGTTTTTTTACCTGCTTCAGTTGCTTCAATGATCTTTGGTTTCCGTTTATCTGGAGCTGAAAGGAAATAGTACAGATTTACGTAAGGGTAAAACTAACTGATTTTATTTCATAAATTTGTAGAAAGTACTTCCAACTCTGAACTTCCATTCCAGTTATAAATATTTAAAGTACAAGAAACAATTTATGTTTTGAATTGTTATGTCCTTAAGTAGGATATTTTAAGAAATGGTTATAGAAACAAACTGTCCAATTTTTAAAATCAACAGTACTTTTTTTTTATCTAACAATACAAAAAAAAATACATTTTTAGTAAAACTATCATACCGTACTTTTTAAATACATTCCTAACTTTTAATAATCATTTTAAAATCAAGCATAAATTGTGAATGAAAAATTTAATCACTGTTGTCAGATCGGTAAGTAAAGGTTTCAGTAAACCAATGTCAGGTTTTAAGATGTCACTCTGAAAATAAATAGACAACGTTATTGGGATTTCAATTATTTATTTAAAAATTAGTTATTTATAATTAAGTACCTTTTGAGATTAAAACTAAATTTATGGTAAGTGCCCACCAAAAATAGTGCACTTTTTTAATTTGAAACCATCAACAACAAAATAATTTTATTCTTACCAATCTTGGGTCTTCTTGTTGTCTTACGATCTAAAAATTCACGAACTTCTCTCTGTTCTGCCAAAGTGGCTATTTCTAAAGCAGTTCTGTCTAAGACGTTTGTTTCATTTGGGTTGCCTCCTCTATCTAGCAAAAGCTGGGCTGTCGTCATGTGACCAGCTAGAGCCGCCATCATTAGTGGGGTCCATCCTGTTTGCGGATCTTTGTTATAAGCACTGGCACCTTTATCAAGTAGGAGTCTGGCTACAATGTCATTTCCTTTGAGAACCGCAACCATAAGTGGGGTGAAGGCTTGATGGACGGCATCAGCCGGAGCTGTCATATTTTCATTCAGGTCAATACCAGGAACATCCAATAGGATTCGAACAATGGATGTATGTCCATGATGCACGGCAACGGTCAACGCTGATGCACCAAGTTTACATGTTAAATTTGGATTTGCTTTGTTTTGCAATAAAAGTTTGACAATATCTACATGACCATGGCTGGCAGCTTGCATAAGAGCTGTCCATCCATAAATATTTTGTCTGTCCAAGGCTGCCCCTCGCATAAGAAGCAACCTGACATGGGCTTCATGGCCGTTGCCAGCTGCCAGTTGAAGTGGTGTGAACCCATCATCGCCTGTCACATCCACTTCCGCTGTTCTGCCATCAATGTCATGGTCTAAAATTCTGCGGACAGTGTCTGCATCACTTTCACGACAAGCTGATAATAATTGCCGGTGAAGATCGACCAAATCTACCATGGTCAATGATGCCAAAAATAGGCAATAATCGATTTCCAAGGTCCGTTATATTTCAATGGGACCATTGCACTCATTAGTTCCCACATACCAGACACACGTAAAACTTCATCACGTCTTGACCAACTTTTTAATTCATTTTGACAGTAATCAAAACTTTTCAGTGTAAAACTATGTCATTCCTAAAAGAACTTGTAATATCTACAATCAATATAGAATCGTTAAATCATGAATCACTCATCTGAATCACGGCTTTGATAGAGAATTTACACCATCATCGGCCCATTTTCCTGTTCCACTTTCACCTGTTGCCTCCGCCATTGCGATAACATGCAACAACAATAATACAATTGATGACGTCACTGGTGGATAATTGATTGGCGAACCGCAAACTTTTTTCGGGGGGAGGGAGGGGGGGACGATAGTCGAAGACGATATGATCCACAAATATTCTATTTTCATGAAGAGTTTTTAGCAATTTTGGAGGAACAGTTTTTGTTTTTGTGCATGTCAAGAACTATCAAAATCATATTAAATAAATAAAAATCTCTCTAAAAATCCATCTTCCTATCTCAAGGAAATCTATAGAAAACCAAAGTAAATATAGCACCTCTGTGATCATAGAGCTATAAAAATTAAAGTTTTCCAAGTAATGGCAAAAACAAATTCTTGATTGGGAGAGCTTTAACCAATGTTTCCCTAATTCCCTATTTTTATGTTTCTTCTACGAATTTTTTTAAATCTTTGAATCCGTTTTTTTATTTATTTATTTATTTATTTTCTGTTTTGTTTTTTTTTTTTTGGGGGGGGGGGTATTTTGGTCCTTTTTTATATGCTTTATAATTATGACCAATCTTTAATGCACATTTCATTTGGTAAGGTATTTTTTAAGGTGCAATTCATGATACGGATGTGACAAACACCTCACCACTTTTCTAGCTAAATAAAAAGAAGAGTAGGCCCTACCATTAAAATGTATGTTTAAAATTTCACTTGATTCTGACCATTCATTTTCAAGTTACAAGCTTTTCATCATTTTAAAAATCCCCATAGGCTGCTGTGTTGCAATTCCTGTCAGGGTCCTGAAAATGACCCATTTTCTCACTTTTTTTCAGAAATGTAAGCACATGAAAGAATGTTTTTTTTTTAATTTTTGGATTACAACATAAGGACTCTTTAACAGCTAAAAAACTTAATTTTGATAAGAGGTGGCAAAATAAAAACAGTCCAGGAAGGTCTACTTTCTTATCAATACAAGTGCTATCATCCCAGAGCTACTTAAACAAAAGGGGTAATGGGGACATGCCACAAATTTGGGTAGCAAAATCAGGCTCTCAGTATTTAAATCGGTCCTTTTTCTTAACAAATTGTGGTAATTAATTTGATGGGTTTTCTCTTTTCAAAATATTCCAAACTTTGCATCAAGTGGCACAAACTAGAGCATTTCTTCACAAAATTTTACCAAATCTGTGCCAAAATAGCGCAGATTTCGAGTAAAACAAACAATTTTTAAGTTTGCCTCGAAATTTGGCAGATTTGGTTTAGAATGTGTTTCTTTTTTAAATTGGTATTGTGATTGGTGGCTTTTCAAATTTCACAGAGGCATGTCCATGCCAAAACCAAATATGTGTACTCCCTCCCCTTCCAGGACTATATTTCAATAATACTGTTAATCAATAAAATATGAGGTTTCCCAACTATTCATAACCTTTTTTGAGATATCTTAATTTCTTTTCTTGCAAGATACAAATTTTTTCTAAATGAACAAACTAAGGACAATATTAGCTAATATTTTAACTAAGACTGCTCTGGATTGTCCTTATCCCTATAATAGTACAGCCCATAGATTTGTGAGATACCAGAGTCGCCACCATTTTTATTCCAGAAAGGAGACAAAATTGGGGGTATTTGGGTTTTTGCATCGCATCTCTTTATAATGCGTGAATATTGAACACAGGAACACACGCTTCACATGCAGGTTGCGTATGCGTAAAGTATTATTTGTGCGGTTTGTCTCTACAACCACATCTTGGCACTTGGAGTTGATTTTGGTGAGAACCGAGTTGACCAGAATACCAGGGACTTCAATTTGAAATTAAAAGCTCCCCTGCTGTTCTTTAGAGGAGCAATAAGGAGAGCTATCTGGAAATGTAGGTGTTAATACCACCATGCAAGTAGAGTAGAGTTCAGTCTCCTCAAACGGAAGCCCCAGGAATACCCCAATTTGAACTCCATGGTCAGGGCCTACGAAGGCATGTAATCCAAGGGGGGCAAATACATTTACCTTCGTACGGCCATGTCCATGGTTATGACCCCATTATATGGGTCAGTATACAATGTCTGGTATCTCCCCTGTAAATCTATGGTACAGTCATATAGTACATCTTTATCTATAGGGAGTATAATGGTCATTCATACCTTAATATCTAGGATAAAAAATTAAAGGAGCTAGGTCCGATTCCTTTTTTCAACTTTTTTCAAATTTTTGAGATTTTGGAGCCCAAATATTCTCATATTTTTCTCATAATCCCTGTGGAATGTGATGGCTGAAATGTGCTAATTATGGTAACCATAATTAGATTTACAAAGTAAAGTATAGGCAACTCTGAAAAACAAAATTGGTCATAAAATCAAAACGGTTTGACCTATTCAACTGAAATTTGAAACTGAAACCGCTTTAGTGGTGATCTTCCATAAAAAATTGAAAACTTAATTTTGAAAAATAGGACCAAGCTCCTTTAAATCCAAGAAAATTAAAAACGTTCACTAAATATTATTTAGATTTCAGTGAGTGTCCTCCTACCCCTGGATCCAAAGTCAACAGTAACAGCAATAGCACACAACCATTCTCTAGCTTTCAATATAAAAAAACATTAACATTTTATTCAACATTATTTTACATCACATTTTAAGAAACAAGAACATAATTTCATTTACACAGTGTCTTAATGTAAACATGGGTACATTTTATTTCAGAAATACCACGATGGGTATGGGTTCGGAGGCCAGAGCTGCACATACTTGTTCAAACCCAAGTTAAGTACCCCATAGGGGTCAAATTATACATTCAAAGATTTTGATGATTTGACAAGGGGACAAAAATGTTTTACGGGCATAGCAGATGGACATACAGTGGGACCTCTTTAACACGAGATCTGTAGGGCCACAACATTTAGTTTGTGTTATCAAGACTTTGTGTTATCCATTATTTATTACATACAAATTCAGTGCCAGGGACTTGAAAATTTAGTTTCAACTTTGTGTTATCAGGGTTTTGGGGTTAAGATATTTCGTGTTAATGAGGTTCCACTGTTAAACATTGAGAAAAACCTGCAGTTTTAAAATCAATCACGGTTCTGGTTCGGTTCAAGCATATTCTATTCTAATCAAAACTGATAAAAACTATCATAAGTACAGTATCAACCTTGAGTATTACTTCCAATAATTTAGACTTGATATATTGTACAGTGGAACCTTGTTAACACAAAAGCCTCGATAGCGCAAAAGTCCCAAGAGTTGATTTTTTGTGTGAAACATGTCGGATAACACAAACTAAAATCCTGGGACCCGGTGATTTTGTGTTAAAAAGGTTCCACTGTAATTCAAGCTCATAGGGAGACCTTACATCCCTAATTCAACAAACGTAAGCTATTATGAATACACCCCAAAACACCCAATTTTTCCTAAATGGTTGCTCTTTGGCACACTTAGAGTTAAAGTTATTATGGGTAGATTTTTTTGAAACTTAAACACATTACATGTACAAAATGTGCATAATGTGGAAATTATCAGTAGTAAATGATTCCCCAACCAAAATTTTTTACTACAAGACAAAATAAGTTGATTTGCAGGAACTCTGTCAATTTTGACAACAATTTTGCATAAATTCCTGCAAAATCAGGATTCTCATGCCTATGATCATTATCATCTATCGGCTGTAGAGTAGATGATTACAAGTTTTATCTGGCTACAAAGGTGCTGAGCTAATTCTAACAGCTTCTATGAGCTAATCATGTCATCAACCCTCTCCCCCCAAAAAAAACCCCCAAAAAAACCCCAACTGTTGGATACATCTTCAATGGATTTGATACAGAAATTGTAGGAACTCGCTTAATACATTTCTCGTAAACCAGATTTAACCTTACTTTGCCAACCTTGATGACAGTTCACCCATGGGCAAAATTAACTGTTCATGCTTAAAATATCACAAGCAAACAACAAAAAATGAAATTCCAGCAATTCTCATCAATTTTTGGACATATTCAAGCAATTTTGACAAAGTTGAAGAAGAGCTTAAGCTGAAATCATGAGCTGAGGCGGATATAGGCAAATAAAGCCAGGAAAAGAATCTTTATTACACATTTTCAGGAACCTGTTTTGCCAATTTTCCCAGCTCCTTCGCCAATGGTGCGTCATATAGCCTTAGCAGGAACACTGGACACGTCCAACAAAATCATTAACAATATGGATGATGTTGGCCATTTGAGGTACCAAATTACAAATTGTATATACAACTAATTCCTGCAAAATACAATTTCATTCAAAAATATAAAATGGGTAAAATATCATATCTACATTAACTTATTTAAATTATAATATATATACATGTAGTTTTGTAGTGAGATGTCTATAACATCTCTGGCTTTGTACAGGGCTAACAACAATGACTGGTCTACACTTTTTAAAATCAAAACTACTATATTTGAAGCTCCAATCATAAGAATCTAGATACATACATATTTACAAAGCTATATACACATACATTGTACACTAGCTTTGTATGTGCAATACTGTTATTATCAAAATTATATAGTTGTTGGCTCTTTCATGTTTCTTGAAAGGAAATAGCTATAGACACGATGATAGTGTAAATGGCCTCGCCCAAAATGGCTATAGACACAATGATCGGGTGTGAGAAAGTGAATGGCTATAACCGATGCTCACTGATATGACAACAAAAATAGTGGGAGGAAGGTGACTTGCATTGTTAATATTACAATTGGGAGAGTTTTTTATGTTATTCATAAAGAATGTCAACTTGAAATTGCCTTTTGTGCTTTGGTCCGTGCAAAAGAGAGGAGTAAAACAAACAAGAGGAAGAAAATAATGGGGAGCAAAGTTGTAATATTACCAATTAAAGTCACCTTCCTCCTTCCACTCTTTTTGTTGCCATCTCTGCAGACCAAAAGAGAGGAGTAAAACAAACAAGAGGAAGAAAATAATGGGGAGCAAAGTTGAAATATTACCAATTCAAGACACCTTCCTCCTTCCACTATTTTTGTTGCCATCCCCTTGAGCATCAGTGAGCATCGGCTCAATAGCCATTCACTTTTTCACACCCGACCATTGTGTCTATAGCCATTTTGGGCGAGGCAAAATTGACACATATTCAGTGCTTAGGTGACTGTCCCATGGATATTTTCAAGCAAGAAATTGATTTGGCATGGTCACACAAATCTCACATTTCAAGATTTCTTTTACTATTTCATATGAAATGGATGAACTAAATTGTTAAAAATACACTTTCAGGAACCCAAAATTTATATTCTCAAAATCAACCTCCCAATTGCACCTTTTTCACTCATTTTCAACTTCAAGTCACCTTTACCTCAGAATTGACTTTCCCGCAAAGATGTACCTTTTGATGTGAACAATTGTACTTGCATGCTTAAAAACCATTCATTATACATAATTTGTATATGCTATCAGATGATCAGCCCCCATCAGCCTTGCACCGTCTTGTCATCAATTTACATGTTTATAGGTTACTTTTTTAGTAATAAATGCACATTTCATACGCGAGTGAAATGAGACAAAATCAATGCACGCGCTGTCAATTTTGATGCGTCCAATTCACGAGTCCCGTAGGGGCTGAGTGCATTGGACAGCAATCAAAATTAACTGCCAGTGCATTGATTTTTTAATTACCTTTAATAGGGTATGTGAAATGTAGAGCGAATTGGCTACTTTGACTTAGTACTGCAATGACAAACATTATAACACACAATTGAGCCAGAGCAATTAATAATATCTTACATGTGAGAAAATACGAGGGGGTATCAAAAAGTTCTAGACTTTACCCAGAAGGGATTGAGCTATATCAATGAAATTTTGTCAGAATAGTCACTCTTCGTTATGTACATTATGGTGTAAAAATTGTCTCATAGGTAGTTTTACTTTCTTTACAGAGGGTGATCGATGTCATCTACCTACCCGCTTAAAATATAAGCTGCATTGAGGAAATTGAGACATGCGGGGTAATTAATTCCTTGCATTTGAAGGGTAACATGGCCCAGTAAATCTTATTGGCACCACCAAAGTTTAATTGTCTGATACCATAGTAATGGGTAGGGTTTCCTCTATCCATTGATACCAAAATTATGGAAATCGGCCCATGAATGACGTCATAATGGTGTAAAAAACATTGCCGAACTGGAATTGTTGATTTTCATTGAAATATAAAATCAGATTTTTTCAATAAAGAGGATCCCTACAATAACGGTATGTAGACAATCAGTTGAAAGTGGGAGAAATGTGTTATTTTGCACATTGACTATGTAAAGATGCCTATAGTATCTCATTATGAAATTTCGTTCCTGGCGTCATTTCTTCTGGGTAAAGTTTAAAACTTTTTGATACCCCCTCGTACAATACATGTAGACTAAATACATAAGGCATTACATAACATCATAAGTCACACCGTAATTCATAAAAATACCCTACTTTTTAAACCTGTTTTTACAAATTTGTGTGTCATTTAAGCATCATAACACCATAGTTAGTTATTTCTGAACACTTAAAGGGACTGGCCTAGATTCTTCCCACTAATTTTTTACCTGCATATTTTTTTACTTGAATTGATAGAACATGTTTACAGTAATATAACCTACAAGTGGTTTTCCATGATTTTGAGGAATATTGGAGAAAATTGCAATTCTTTACCTACTTTAATTTTTGTCGCCGGAGACAAAAAGTGGTGTGAAATCAGTGTTTCTAATTTGAAAACTAATAAATATCTTGCTTCTACACTTGTGATTGCCAAACAAATTATCTTTGATGAAATTGTGATCTCTTTTAATATGTTTTAAATTATTTCCATGAGCTTTGTTCGTCCTGTATCTAGTAAATCCATCTGAGGTACAAAAGTTAGGATTTAGGAAACACACCACCATCAAAGAATGATATATTGGATATTAATTTTCTCTCAATTTGAGCCATTTGTGTGTAAATTTTTGCACTTTTTTGGATTTTGCTATACTTTTAAGCTTTGTTTAGAGCATTTTCATAAATATTTAATTCCAGGTGGAATCTAGGCTAGTCCCTTTAACTGATATGAAACTGCAATTTAATTACTCCAATCATTGATTCTTCATTTAATTTTTATTTGTTTGTTTGTTTGTTACAATCATAAATTGAATAACTTCCAGGTACAATTTTACATCATTTCATGAATTAAGGAAAAACTGATTGTCTGAACACATGTAAAATCAAGAGCACTACTAAATATTATTTTTTCTTTCTGAACAATTAAAGACGGAGGGGTTACTCAAAAGTAAAAATATGTTTTTGAACAGAGCGTCGAGGTTAACTCTGCCCTTACAAATGTAATGTCAACTATATTTCTCTTAATTATTATAAACTTTTGCTCCAAAATGTTAGTCTCTTCAGTTGTTAATTTGCCCCTTGTTCTATTCCCCCTCCTTCTATTTTGTCAATATTCTTGCTCCACTGCCTGCACCGGGTGCCTGCACTCTACATATTTCTATTAATATTGTTTGAGGAACTGCCGGTTTCATGAAAATAAAAAAGGTTTATCTCATATACCTTGAATACATTAGTTTAGAATAACTTACGTACTCGCACCTCCACGGCGCTCGCTTGTGAAGTCCATCAGCTTAACTTTTGGTCTTCTCTGGTTAGTTATCATTATCATATCAATTTTTTGATTTTTACATTTAAATTATCAAAACAAAGGGAAAATTTTAATTTCCTTTCTTTCTTTCTTCATTATTTTTGAGGGGGTCCGT
>JXSR01S073007.1:64168-74576 GCA_000969725.1 Ophiothrix spiculata
TTAAATTTTTTTTTAATTCTATGTTTCACATACAAGAACGCAAAATATACGACACATATACAAAAACATCTTTACTTTTTTCTGTAGTATATCTGTTATTTGTCATTTTGAATGTCCTGTCTTATCTCGGGCCCGCATGAATCGATTCCCATCAAATTTGGGATTTGGAGGGTTTTTTACCATGCTCAAAAAAATAAAAATATAATTTAGGGTCAGCAGTAAAAATAGGATCGATCGGATTACGCCAATCAAACAATTTTGTTTAGGCCTTAATGTCATACGGTAATTATTTGTTCATCTTGTTTTGGACTACATTCAACTACATATAGTACATTCAAATTCATTTGTAGGCAAATCATCAAACGTAAAACATGAAATTTGGCCCAAAACCTGGAGCTACGATCAAGTCGGCTGCAAATTTATCATCAATTCTGATTTGACCTCAATTAGTTGTGACCTTTATGCGTCTCTTAAACAAGATAAATCTTGGTTCTGTTCGTGAGTATTTGAAGTAATGTGAACATGTACGATGTTGTAGAAGCTGCTTATTTTATGACTTCACTTATGAATATTTATTACGGAAATATCACAATAAAAAACAAAATAAACATTGTTCAGAAACTTAGGCACAGCATGTTTTTTCAGAAAATTACTTTGATTTGAAGGTAAGAATTAATGTTTCAAAAACCAAGTAAGGTAATTGAATTAAAATCTGTTAGGCCAGGGGATTTAATATTGTAGATTTGCGTCCGGGATTTTTTGAAATCGCATGCGGCAATTTTTCATTACTCATTATTCATTATTGGTTGAATGAAAGTTGTTTCTCGGGCATTGCAATTTACATCATCAAAAGGTAACAAAAGCTATACTACATATGTGATGACTCACCCCGAAAAGGGAGAACTTTGCGACAGAACACTTTTTGAGAAACTGATGAAAATAGGCAGCAAAAAATAATGAAAATAATAAGAATTTCCAGCAGATTTTCTGTTGTAAATTTTGATCTCCTTGATCAATTTCAACAAACAACGACATTCTAGATAGTTTTAACGGCTATTTTTTGGATTCTAAACGTGCTGATTTTATGTTTGAAAGCAGTTTTTTCTACGTTTGGTAATGGTATGCCATTTTTTCCGAATAATGAAAAAAATGTGCGGTAGCATTCGGAGCACGCGGGAGGTGAATGCAAATTTGCAATATTAATTCCCATGGCCTTACCAATGAGTCTTCAATGACAATTATGCAAGCTCAGATTGTTTGCTTTCTTGGATCATGAGATTTTAGGAAGAATTTTCAGCTCCTATTGGACTCGTGTTATAACAGTTTGATTGGGGAAATCTAATGCCCGATGAGGTAGCACGGGCATGGCATTGGTTCCGATGGACTGTAATCATGGGACATGGGCCAATCAATGGCAGCTGTGGTGTGTGGCCGCAGCTGCCACTGTGGTCCAGCCTATCACGATTGAATTTTAATCCTCTTTCACATATTTAAATTACATCATAAATTACTGTATAAGTGGTTTATTTCGCGCTACATTAATTTTCGCGCTTTTCGCGCTCAATTCTCAAAGCGCGAAAATTAATGTAGCGCGAAAAGTAGTATTTATATACCGCCGCACATTAAAAAATTCACAAGCGCGAAAATAAAAGCGCGCGAAATGATTCAAAATAACTCGAAATTAGGATTTGCGCGAAAATAACTGAGCGCGAAAATATTGGCGTTTACAGTAATTGAATTTGATTCTGGAAAGATCTACAATGATGACAATTGCTGATCAGTGAATAAGGCTTGATTTTGTTGGCATATGTGCCCTGTTCAAAGATAAGTTAAGGTCGGCATAGCATATTACGAGATACGGGCCATTGAAGCTGAGCACAGTCAACAATCATGTCCAAGCCTGGTCCAAGGTCAAATTTCTAATTCCATCTGAAACATTACCTTTGAAGTGTATTCTACCATATTAATTAGGTTCCAACATCCAAAACATAAGGCCAAGTAACAAAAATAACCAGTTGATCGTCCAGACTTTTCCGAAAAGTTGATGAGGGAGGCCCTTATTATTTTTTATTGTTATTTTTTCCAAGATGGTCGCCATGTCCAAGATGGCCACCATAACATATTTGAAGATATTATTATGGTATTTTTAGGTTTTATAAGTGCAATAAGGATCCTGTCTACTTGTCAATACCAATTAAAAAGTGTTTTGTTAATTCTTTTGTTTTGTTTTGAGGATTTTCAAAAAATACAAATTACACAAAAATTGGTGCTGGGTCAAAAATCAGAGAGGGAGGGGACGATTAACTGGTTATTTTTGTTACTTGGCCTAAGAAAAATGTGTTAAAAACCAAGATAAAAATCCTCCCTCCATTATATTAGATGAGACCAAAAATCAATTTTTATTTTGGGACCCTTTAAAGTACCTTATAGACTGACCTACGCTGACGTCACTTGTCCCTCAAAATGGGGGTCCATATCGTCTTTACCCACAAAATGTTGGACTTCATCTTCCAAAAGTTTTCAGTTAAAACTCTCAAAAAATTGATCACCTTGACCCATCAATTTGAGACTTCCCAGTAAAACAATGTATTCTATTACCTTTCTGATATACGGTACTGGTTTCAAAATATAACAAGCAATTCACTCCAAAAAATCACAATTTATCTGATTGAACGCAACTTACCTAAAAATGTCTGGTGCGTATTGGTACCACTGCCAGAAGCGAGCTCTGTAATCAAGCCTATCACATAAGTGCACATACCCAATGTACCAAGAAATGATCATTTTTATCAAATACGCACTGCAACACTCCACAAAGGATATTTATACTAAATTTACCTATTATAAACACTTGCCGAAGTTGTTCATGTTGTTAGTCACACAAAAATGATGTTTGAAGATATGTTTACACATGGTAACCAATGTAAACAAACAGAACATACCGCTAGATTTTCTCTGATCCAAACAGTGCGATTTTCATAAATTTAATTCAAAGAGGTTCCTTTCATGAATATGGAAAAATTATTTTTTGTTGTTCAAGTACAATTAGTATTTTCATATTATGTACAAATTACCATTATGTGATAGGCTGTAATATACAGCTTGCCTCAAGCCAAAAACTTTTTGGCTTGTGTTTCTCAAGCAAAATGCAACACACATAGAAAAGGGAAAGTATGGTTTGTTTTCGTTGAATAGATTCATCAGGATTTTTCCATCAGCATTCCTATAAGAGTTCTTTTATGAAAATCCACTTACTATTTTTAGTAGTGACGTTTCACATCCTTCCAGGATGCTTTCTCAAACTGTACTGGCAGCCGATTTTGGTCTTAATGTTGTGAACGTCATCTTTTGATGACGTCAAAATCAGCTGGTCGTATAAGTGACTGAGTTGATAGGCCCCCTCGTCTTCATTCATGAGATGCTTGCTATTAAGACTGGGGGTAATCAAATTCTCATCTTTACATCGTAAGGTGTACCAAAGATGGTTTCTATGTCGCGCTATTTTCCTCTCTATGTTTTCACATAGTATATTATAGTAGATAGTCACGGATAGATTTAACCGTCGTTTGTCCATAATCTTTACGTAAATCATTGAATAGATTCAAGCATCTCATATAGCAAGCATCTCATGAATGCAAGTGCAATGTATATTGATTGATTGATCGATTGATTGATTGATGGCAAATATGGCCACCTTACATTCGACTTTCAAGACAAGCCACTATTAAAAGCAAGCAAATTCGTGTTAAAGCTTGAAGTAAACAAATGTAAAAAGAGCAAAATGTTAAAAAAATTAATCAATCAAACTCACCTCTACTTATTTATGAAATGTGGTGGATTAAACATGATTAAAACATGATCAAATCATGAATTTTTGGCAACATTTTTTTTCCGCGAAGCTCAATGGTCGGTAAAGCATGCAAACTTGTGGTTACTTATTATTCATAACTACGTCATCAGCCGTCAGTTCTCCATAATTTTTGAGAGGTTGCGTTGCTCCACTATCGCTATTTTCGACAGTATTATTTCTATTCAAATGCAAATGAGCAGCTGTTAATTTATCGTCAGCGAAACCCTTATTGAACTAAATTTCAATTAGAGCTGTAGAGATTTCATGCTATCGAACGCCTACTTTTTCTCCCAGAGGGTGAGCCAAGCTGGGAAGAGAAAAACTTTTTCTCTTCCCAGATCCAAGGATGGAATTGGAATTCCCTACCTCAGGCAGCTAAATGAATACGGTGATATATTGCTTTGAATTCTGGCAGAATTGACTTATTCAAACAAACATACAAATTAACTAACAACAAAGAAACAAAGAAACAAAGAAACTAACAAACTAACTAACTAACTGACTAACTGACTAACTAACTAACTAACTAACTAACTAACTAACTAACTAACTAACTAACTTACTGACTTACTGACTAACTAACGAGATAACTAACTAAAGAACTAAAGAACTAATGAACTTATGTACAAAGCAACTAGTAAATAAATAACCCCAAAAAAATAATGATATAATGAATTAATCAATAAGTATTATCATTCCTCTGGCTTACCACTTACCACTAACGATTTAAAATTAATGGGAATAAAATTTATTTAGGCAAAGCCTTTGAGAAATTGAGACCCCATATCATGTCTGCTCATGCTTCCAATTAGATGAGAATCGAGCTCTCTCTTAAATGCTGCTACACTCTTTGCATTCACTACTGCTTGAGGTAGGGAATTCCATCCTTGGATCACCCTCTGGGAGAAAAAGTACTTTATGCAGTTCAATGTGATGTTCTTCCTGCAGTGATGGTTTGAACAATTTGAGTGGCCTCTGGTCTTTGAGGTTCTGTCTGCAGGCTGGAAAAAATTGCTGCTGTTCAACTTCTCTAATCCTTTCAGAATTTTGAATGTTTCAATTAAATCTCCTCTTTCTCTTCTTCTCTCCAGCGAAAACAAGTTTAAGCCTTATAAGACAAGACGCTCTATTCGCACGACAGTTTCCTAAGTGCAGGGACCATCTTTTCTCTCTAAATGTAAAAGAGTGAAAGTTCACTCTCTCTAGGCTGCTAGGAGTGAAAACAATTTCACTCTAAACGAGTGAACTTTCACTCTTATGGAGTGAATTTTCACTCTTGCATGAGTGAAATTTCACTCTTGCATGAGTGAAATTTCACTCTTGCATGAGTGAAATTTCACTCTTTAGGAGTGACAATATTCAATCCTTTTGGGGAGTGATCACTGTAGTCACTCTTTTCCAAGTGAACAGGTTTGAAAAACAATAAAAAACAAAAGAATCAATCAGAAAGGAGTGACTGCACTGGAGTGATCACTCCCCAAAAGGATTGAATATTGTCACTCCTAAAGAGTGAAATTTCACTCCTAAAGAGTGAAATTTCACTCATGCAAGAGTGAAATTTCACTCGTTTAGAGTGAAATTGTTTTCACTCCTAAAGAGAGTGAACTTTTCGTTGCCCTCCTTTGCACTTTTTCGAGTGCCAACTTGTCCTTATCTATCCATGGTGACCATGCCTGAATGCAATACTCTATGTCTGGCCTGACATACGTTTTATATAGGCCTAGTATTTGGAAACTGTCAGCATCGATATAATTGAAAGTCCTTTTAACATATGTTTAATGACTCTCAAGCAATTCATTCCTTTCTTGACTGCTTTGCTGCTCTGTACGCTTGGCTTCAAGTATGGAGTTAAGTACACTCCCAAGTCTTTTTCCTCCTTTATTTCTCCCAAAGTTGTGTCTCCCATGTGAAACTCAGTGGCAGGGTTTCCATGTCCAAAATGCATGGTTTTACACTTGCCAGCGTTGAAACGTAAGAGCCATTTTTCGGACCATTTCTGCGGTTTCTCTAGGTCATCTTGGATATTCTTTGCTTCCTTGTCATCTTTCACACAACTGTATAGATCTTAGTGTCGTCGGCGAACATTTGGATATTGCATTTCACATGATCTGGTAAGTCACTGATGTATACAATGAACAAGATTGGCCCTAATACTGCTAGTTCTGATGTGGCTCCTCTTACTGAAACACTTTGTGTCCTGCCTGTCAGGAATGACTCAATCTACCGCAATACCTTCCTATCATAGCCATATGCATGCAATTTATTGATCAACCTTTTGTGTGGCACAGAGTCGAATGCCTTTTGGTAGTCCAGGCCGGAATATTACATCGACTGGGTCCCCATTATCAATTATCTAGACTATGGGTAATGTCTTCAAGAGCTGATAAAAGGTTTGTTAAGCATGACTTGCCTTGCATAAATCCATGCTGACTTTCTTCAAAAATATCATTATCATCAGCATACTTTAACATCTTTTCCCGTATATAATAGATTCCAGAATCTTGTATGGTATGCCGGTACACAAGTAAGGCTTACGGGCCTGTAATTCCCAGCTTAGTCCTGGAGCCCTTCTTGAAGATTGGCGTAACTCGGGCCGTCTTCCATGATCCAGTCGTTTGGTAGCTGACCTGTATCTAATGACTTCCTGAAAATTATATAAAGTAGCAGGGCTTACTCTTGGCAACACTCCTTCAGTACTTCAGGATGCATCTGGTCTCGTCCTGGACACTTGTCAGGCTTTAATGCATTCAATTTATCTTTGACATCATCAATTGTAAAATCTACATCGTCAAGCACGGTATTATCATCCACCCGTTTTTCAAGCTCTGGCACTTCTCCACTTGGTTCTCAGTCTTGTAAACACTGATTAAACAAGAATAGTCCTTAAAAAGGACAAACTTACCTTACCCCGGAGTCATGGTCAAGATTACACTGTGTACCAAATGCTCAATAATTATGCTTGCCATTATTCATTGCTTCTTATCATGCTTATGGAATTGTTTGTACAGCAATTTAACTAGTATGTGATTATATATATAGTTTCCTATAAAATCAGTCCACTCTCATAGTAAGTAATACATGCTTAGAAGCACAAAATATCTCCTTCCTCCTCCTTCCTCTTATGGCACAGCTATTAGTAATTATAAATAGGTATTGAGATGGGGATGTGATCTGAGAAATTGGAATTGGGGAGTTTTGGCTACTTGTCAAGAAGAGTAAACTTTGGTTTATTGAATACGGAAGAAGAGATACAAGTGCTACAAACAGACAGACATATGTGTGATACAAGAGTTCTTATAAAATCAGGCCGAAAACATAGATGGCCTCCAAACAAAATTTGGGGCACACTCACTGTGTGAGAAGAATGATGACATCCCCATGCCTCCAATTCAACCTAACAAGTGGTAACCATGCGAATTCTTAATTTCAAGGAAAATAGGTATATTAGTATTCACTGAAATCAAGGACTGCAAAATCACAAAAAGGGGTATTCTGAGCATCCATCTCCACAAAATTTAAAAAATAGGTGGGTATTAGACAGAATTTCGCGGTCGGTCCGATTTTTTGCCAGTTACATGATAATTTAGTTGAAGAAAATCTTGGAAAGATATAAAAAGAGGTATCATTAATGAGGCACCACATCCCAATAATATACTAAGGAAACCCAAAGGAAGCAAAGTTCTCTTTTTCAAGGACCATTTAATTTAGCAACGAAAACAAATGTACACAATGCCTTGTTGCATTTTTATTTGGGAGTATCAGTCTCTGGGAGTACAGCAGACATGAAAAGTATATGTTTTGTTCTTATTATATATTAAAGTATAAGAGTCATTGAAATGGGTGTCTAAAAATCTTATCATTGAAAACCTTGAAGAAATGAGGGGGGTTCTTTAATTTTGTCATTGATTTTGAAGAAAAAGTGGGTCAAAATAATATAATGTTGATACCTATATCTTTTGTACATAACATATTAAATGATACGAGTCATTAAGAGTCATTGAAAATTGTGTCTGAAAATGAAAATATTGCCAAGAATCTTGAAGAAATTGGGGGGGGGGTATGTTTTACCTTAATTTTGTAAAAAAAGGGTGAAAATTAATTAAAAATCATTGAAAAGGTGGATTTGAAAAAAAAAATAGGAACTTGCATGGTTACCACTTTGTAACTTAAGTTGTGGGACACAGATTGCCCCACATTTCCCTACTAGCTCAAAAAATGTGTGTTAAAAGTTTCAAAATCTATGCTTTTGGAGGTGGTGTTTTACATTAATATTTTACAATATGGTTTCAGGAAATGTGTATCTAATAAATCAGAAGTAATTTTAAAAGCAGATCTATTTCTTTTAAAAGGATTTGACACACTTCAGTTCTGGGGAGTTATTTGACATACAGATACTATGTTATTCTATTCACATGGAGGAATGATATTTAGCCTAATTAACCAATCACAATGACTGTTTCAATAAACAGTTTATTTGCAAGGTCATAACACAATAGTCATGCCAAAAACCAAAGTCCCAATGTTTTCATCAACATCACGTAATACCCATATGAATTTTAGTGGTAACTATCTACACAAAGCAGTCTCTTAACAGCTTTCAAGGTCCAATGCATCTCTAAAGTCTTGTGCACATATAGAAAGAGATTTGTTGTTGAAGAGGCCAATGATCAAAGCAAAGGCATTCTCACTGCGTGAGAAAAAAACTCACTTAGAACCTTAGCAGCTTCCTGATCGGAGTCTGACAATTCGCCATTCTCTCTTTCCAACTGTGATATACCCGCATTAACCTTCTGCTTCTTCCTTTAACGTAGCTATTATAGAATGCTTTCGGCTTCTCTTTAAACTCTTTCATTAACATCAAACTTAGCCTTAGCTCGTCTCACTGTTGTTCTGCTTTTAGTACTGTGTATAATCATAATAAGTCTTTGTCTTCCTGCCTTTCTTAAACTTGATTTCATCCACTGTGGTCTATACTTCTTGTTAGATTTCTTCAAGGGGCCATTGTCTTTAACTTTTGCTGATGGATACTGCTGACTATCTTGTATCATTTATAGATCTATGAATTGTTTATCGGTATCTCAACCGATCTATTCATTCTTGTTATACTTATTGAAATGACATTGCCATGATTTAACGTGATAGCAGAATACTGATTAGCAAAGACAGGACCAATCAAGTGTAATGAGATACAAAGTAAAGCTGGCGGGCAACGTGTTTATGAGTTTTATACTCTTGATCGAAACATCTTTTGTGTAACCCAAGTCAAAAGACATCACGCTGATCAGCCTCTGATTTTCCACGAGGTGTTGCGCGCGCACCAGAAGGGAATTGTGTTTAAAACTCCCGCTACACACTCAATGAAGTGGGGACAATTTAATCAATTAATAAATTATACACTGTACTTGCATGATATGCACACCCCATGAAGGAGTCTATTCGTACAGGAGATCCGGAACGGCTTAACGTGACTTCCGAACCACGGAGCAAGTAGAGTAAAGTTTCTGGCCCAAGATTTTATTGAATTCTATTGGGTTATGCACCGGGGTTATGCATTTTAGGCTACTCATGCATATGATAATCTAGTTGATTAAAGTTAGCGGTTACCGTAACGGTAAACGGTAAGTATTTTACAGTGTACCGTAGACGGTAACCTTAACATTATTTTCGCAAACTCTCTAATAATAAAAGTATATCCAGATAAATTAGGGTTCATAATGGGGACTGAAACCTTAAGTTGTTTTTCAGTTCTCGCATTTTAACGCCGCAATATTTCGGGCTTATAATATTTGCGGCAATTGCCTAAATAGTACTCTCTAAATGTAAAACGAGTGGAAAGAGTGAAAATTCACTCAAAAAGGAGTGAAGGGAGTTAAACGCAGGACATCGGAGTGGAAAATTTTCACTCTAAAATGAGTGTGAAAGTTAATTTTCACTCAAAAGAGTGGAAGATTGTCATCAAAAATCCTCTTTTACTCCTTTTAGAGTGTTTTTCCACTAAAAAACGTATTGTCCTGCGTTTAACTATACAAAGAGTGGAAATTCACTCTTTTACATTTAGAGAGTAGTTGCGTTTCGTTTTGGCGAAAAAATGTCCACTTTTTTGAAAATCGCACAAAAAAATCCTGCTGGCCTGCCTGACCTCAACTTAGTGAAGTATAGATGTTTAAATACGATACTAAAATAACAAAACTCGACACTGAGTAACATTTATATCCGTGAGTACCAAATTTTTGATTTGTTTTGAGAACTTTTCGACACCGAGTCTTGAAATACGAAATTCGATACTCAAAAAAGTAACTCAAAATCTCGACATACTGATTTCGATACTCGAAAAAAACCTTGAAAGTAAAGCGGAGGTATGGCGAGTTAAGGTGTGGCAGAGTTTAGCAATCTGTTGTTTTTGTTAATAGGACTAGGCTAGCCTAGATTTCACTTAGAATTAAAAACTTATGGAAATCACTCACTCACTTAAAAGTATAGTAAAATCCAAAAAAAGTGCAAACTTGAAATAGCTACGGGCCTGGATTATATTTTTAATTTACTTTCCTGGTAATACGA
>JXSR01S073007.1:90989-105734 GCA_000969725.1 Ophiothrix spiculata
TTCTTTTATTGATAAATAAAGAAAATTATAATTTAAACACGTCCTGTATACAAGCATCATATCATGCAGATCTCTTTTTCTAAATATACACAAGTTTACAGTTCAAACAGTTTAAGAATTAATGTTACCCGTGAATATGCTTATTGCTGTATTCTTCAACTTTCGCGTCATAATTTGATTGACATGTTCAATATAAACAATTAATTCTGGAATGCAGGTATCCCTAATTTGCATTTACTGGAAGAGAGGTCAATTATGTTTCATTGAAAATTGGACCAAATTTGGTTCAATATAAAGTCTGATTCAGCTAGAAAAATGACTGCACATTAGGATATCACAAATTGTGTATGCTTAGGCCCCCAAACCCGCGCGCATTGCTATTATGTGTAAATAGATTTAGCGCGTAGAGCTATGCGCTGGTCTCTCTCTGTCTTTTTTTATCAAGAGTAATGCAGCGATCGCCGCCGTCCAGGTTGCTGTCATTTGCTGTTGCAATTTTACCTTGAATTTTATGTTTTATTTCAACTGTCAAGACTTCCCATAGTTAAAACGGACAGGATCGTACTTAGAAACTGGGCACTTCTCACACGTAAGTTGGGCGATCAAAACTTTAGAGCGTTAAAAAAAAAGAAAAATTGCATAGCGCATAGCGTTTTTGCAAGCGGTTTCTGAGACAAACCTTTTTTCCCTTGGTCTTATTATTTTGTTGAATTTTAAATAAATGCGTTTCTGACATAGGCATCTACCTTTGTTGATAAATCAAAAACTAATAATGGTGTGATATCGAAAATTTACGAATACTACAGTATTTAGAAGAGGGTTGTAATATAATTTGTGCAAAGTTTCATTTCTCCAACTACATTTATAAGTTTTGCACTACATTTTTTTATATGAAAAAAAAATTCATTTAGAATAACTATTTTCCAAAATGTATGTGAGACAAATCGTTTATTTTGTTGGCCTTACGGCTTAAGCACCTTTAGAATGCTCTCTCAGAATTGATTTGATTGCTGATATTAAACGCACATAAAACATGTACATGACAGTTTTGAAAATTTGCAATTTCAAGTACAGTTGAATTATAAATTATATCTTTAATTTAAACAATGTGAAGGTTGAGTATAATTATGTAATTTGAAGTGTTATCGTGAAAAAACACAGATGACTCGGGCACACATAATTATCTTGTTTGTGTACAGAAATATGATAAAACATCGCGAGATATCTATAGATAAGTTCAATATATAGCCTCTGACCGGCCATTTGTCTGTATGTATGTATTTACACAGGAGTGTCATTTTTAAGTACGTTTTTCCACTGTTAAAAAGTACAATGCAAATTTTTTAATCAAGCGATGAGATCGTTAAATCAGTCTCAAAGGTTATATTTACAGTTTTGTATTATCTTAGTATTGAAATTAGTTGATGTTGCCAGGCCTGTGTGTTTTATGCACATTTGGGCTGTTTTTAGCTTCATTTGTCAATATATAATGCTATCTTGATAATTTAAATTACCTTTTAATTTCTTGGCATATAGAATTGGGCTGCTATGTAATTGAAATTGTGGGAACACTCTGATTGCCATGAGTTTTTGTGTTGTAAAATAATTTGATGGTCTTTTAGTCATGGACATCAAAGAGTAAGCATTTGGTTTCTATAATCTATATAAAGTGTGATTATTATTTTCAATTTTCAGCCTTTATCGTATAATGTGTGGGTGTATCTCACATGTTTTAGGTTGCATACATTTCGTTTGTACTTGTGATCCTGTAATTCTGATTATTTTTTGAAATTTTTTAATAAAATGTTACAAAAAAGGACATTTGATGATCAGAATCAACTGATGTTTGCAGGTATGAGAATCTTCCTGTTTAAACAGGAATTCATGTTTTTTTTTGTGGCCAAATTTCTGTGTTTTCATGTATTTTTAACGTGTTTTCTTGTTTTTTTCCCCACAATGTTCCTGTTTTTTCATGGAATTTGATTCTCATGCCTGTGTTTGGTGTATTCATTGTTTTTTTTCCCCATTTTTTTCAAACCTTGGCTCCAAGGCGACCAATACTTGTGCATCATACAATATTCTATGTGGCCTGACAGGTGACTTGCAATTTGAATGAGCATGCGTTCTGAAACTAATAATTTTCCTCATAGAAGATATGTTCACCAAAAGTAGGTCAGTCCATCATCAGTTCACATTACCGTTACCTGAATGCCATATTCTGTGAAATTTTAGTAAGCAAGTGAGGTCCCCTGCCCCCCCCCCCATAAAAAGAAATATTGTGTTGCCTTCGGTAACCAACCTAAGTCAAAAAGGTAAAAAAATAGGATTGTGAAAGCAACCAATTTTGCCCAGGTTATGTGTTTTTTGAGAAAAATGCACACAACAATTATTATTTTGGCTTAAGGGCACAGTTAACCCCTCATTTTCAGAAATATTTGATGCTTTGTAACTCAGCAACCGATAAGTAAATCTATATGAAAGTATACATTTCTAGATGTGGATTTCCATGTAGAAGATGATGGTTAGGTCAGTTTTGGACCAAAATGTATGATTTTGGACCAAGGTACAAAAAACCCTTGTTCTTGGGACATTAATTTGTAAACAACCTAACTAAATTTTGAAAAAATAAAAGTTGGACCTCAAATGCTTTTTAGAATCTAGAAACACATGTATAGGAACGCATTTCTCGAATTTTTGATTTTTGTCTTACTTTTTGAAAAATTGCCAAAAATAGGTCCAAAATTGGCCCAAAATGATTTTTTTTGTTATTTTTGGCCTATTTTAGGTGAATGTGTAGAAAAATCAGCACCACAGAACATTTTATAATGAAATTAAAGATGGAACAAATATGCGTGTCTCTAGAAATACTCGGTCAATTCGGGCTTTTTTATGACAGGCCGGCAAAAACATTACAAAATATCGCCTGATATATCGGGAAAACAAGCCGGCCACCATATTGTTTCTTTGATGATTTCCGAAAGGTTTGCTTCAAAACTTGAAAACAAAGTTAAATCTAGAATGCTTGAATCACTAATTACAGAGATACAGAGCGTTTTCAGACCCCTATTTTACGTGTAAAAGTATAGTAATGTTATTTGGGATATTGCACCCTTCAGGCTTCAGAGGAATTACAAAATAAAATGATTTTTACTTAAATTAAAAGTTTTGTATATATTGAAAAAATTGTGACAGATTTAGAAAAACAGTACATGTAAATTTGTAGGCAGTGTAGGCCTATATTCTAATTTGATTTAATACTTACATTAAAGAAAAATATGATTAAACTTGAAACTAATCACTTTCCTGCTCGTTTCCTTAGAATCCCATTGTCTATTAAGCCCCGCCAATTATTCATAAAGCAAATTCAATTCCTTATTCAAAATGGTTAAAACTTTTTAGTAATCACTAATTTCCTCTAATTAGGATTATGCAAATGTTTTCTTTAACCTAAAATTTCCCCATTGAGGAAAAGCCTAATTGACCTGAATTCTTAGCTTTGTTCAGTTGTGCTGGGTCCGCTATGCTGTGTTTAGTTAAAAATTAAAAGGAAAGGTAAATGGGAAGAGCAGTACGCATGCAGAAAACTTGCTCATACACTTTAAGTGAGTATATTTTATTAATCTAGATTAAGATTGAAGGGGGGAGGGGGTTGTTTCAGTTTGTTTAGTTGGTCTTTGTAAAAAGAAGACATCAGGGCCTTCCCATCATGCCTTGCTTCCAATGGGATTTTGGACAGGTTATAATGAGAGGTTTTAGGAATGAAACATATCTGACATGTAAAACTGGGTTGAGGTACATGCTAATTGTGCTATATTTCATCGCTAATGCTACTGACAACCTGTACAAAAATCCCATTGGATGCAAGGCATGATGGGAAGGTCCCGATATCTTCTTTTGGTCTTTCTCATCCGTAAGTTTAAACACTTATCATGTTTGTCAGTGAATCAGAACTTTTTGTTTAAAATAAGATGATTGTATGTGGGTTGGGTGGAGGGAGGGGGAGAGATGCTGAATCATGTTGAGTTTACTTGCATCATTTAATTAAAGGTGCAATTCAGGATTTTGATGTGACATAAACTTTCCTCTTTTCTAGCTAAATAAAAACTAGAGTACAACATAAATATTTACTGAAAATTTCACTTGATTCCGACCATTCGTTTTCGAGTTACATGCTTTTTATCATTTTGAAAATTCCCATAGGCTACTGTGTTGTACTTATTGTCGGGTCCCGACAATAATTTGAAAATGACACATAGTCCATCATCAGTTCACATCACCGTTACCTGAATGCCATATTCTGTGAAATTTTAGTGAGCAAGTGAGGCCCCCCCTAAAAAAGAAATGTTGTGTTGCCTTCAGCAACCAACCCAAGTCAAAAAGGTAAAAAATAGGGTTGTGAAAGCAACCAATTTTGCCCAGGTTATGTGTTTTTTGAGAAAAATGAGTGGAAAATGCACACAACAATTATTATTTGGGCCTAAGGTAGGTTGCTCATCATGAAGTAGATATATGCAATTTATCATGTTGATTAAACCTTTAAAACAAAGAAATACATCTTTGCTGAAACCTGGGTTAAAATAAAAACACATTTGTTTGCAATAAACATTCTAGGGATATATTAACCCTAACCCTATCAAACATGAAAAAATAACAAATCACGAAGTTAGACAAATCACTTCAAGTTTGAATATGTCATAGACTGGAGTTAGCAATGATCACGAAATCACTGCCATGGCAGTGCCTGCTCAGTGGCTTGACATAGTGATAATGTGATTGGGGTGTGAGAGGTACCAGGTTCGAATCCAGGGGAACCTGCCATTTTTAACTTAAAGATTTCTGAGGAGTTTCCAAGGAGTTTTAAATGGGGAAGTGGCGAAGAGGGTTAGGGTTATGTGCTACACACACTTAATTGTTTTATAGAGTTTCTCAAGAGTTGCCCCCATATAGTGTTTTCCCATGGTGGACTTGGGAGACTCTATAGACTCCCTTCCCAGCCAGTGAATATTGCTGTTAACTCATCCCCCCCCCCCCCCCCGGGCAGCTTGTCAAAATTGGACCATAAATCGTGTAATTGTTGAAATTGTACTCCTAAATGGCGTAAGATGATGTAAATAGCACCCCAAGTGGGTGTAACAGTATACATATATTGACTACTTTGAGGGGCATGGTTTAAATTATTTTCCCGAGGTGATCTCAAAACCATGAATATACCCGAAGCGAAGCTGAGGTCATATCCATGGTTTTGAGATCACCGAGGGGAAATAATTTTAACCATGCCCTGAAGAAAAAGCAGTTAATATTTGTTTTATATACCGAATATATATATTTTTGTCATCTGGTTGGTTAAAAGAATCATTTTTGCACTGAAAACGCCCGATGGTCAATAGTCGTGCACGTATTGCTCGTGTTATACCGGCGCCACGAAATATGCTGAGCGGGCCTAGTGAAAAATTGCCATCTGGAGTGGCCCTGGAATTCTCCCAGCTGAAACTTGGCCCAATTTTCAAACCAAGGATCCCTACAAAATTAAAAACATAATTACAGATGTATACTTTTTAGCCAATTTTGACTTCTTTTCAGCTCATAAGTGCCTAAAAACACACTTTGATCATACAGGCACCTATTTTTGTAATAGGAGACAGTTCAGGCTTCAGAGGAATTACAAAACAAAATAATTTTAACTTAAATTAAAAGTTTTATATATATTGAAAAAATTGTGACAGATTTAGAAGAAGCAGTACATGTAAATTTGTAGGCAGTGTACATGTAGGCCTATATTCTAATTTGATTTAATACTTACATTAAAGAAAAATATGATTAAACTTGAAACTAATCACTTTCCTGCTCGTTTCCTTAGAATCCCATTGTCTATTAAGCCCCGCCAATTATTCATAAAGCAAATTCAATTCTTTGTTCAAAATGGTTAAAACTTTTTAGTAATCACTAATTTCCTCTAATTAGGATTATGCAAATGTTTTCTTTAACCTAAAATTTCCCCATCGAGGAAAAGCCTAATTGACCTGAATTCTTAGCTTTGTTCAGTTGTGCTGGGTCTGCTATGCTGTGTTTAGTTAAAAAGTAAAAGGAAAGGTAAAAGGCAAGAGCAGTACGCATGCAGAAAACTTGCTCATACACTTAAAGTGAGTATATTTTATTAATCTAGATTAAGATTGAAGGGGGGAGGGGGTTGTTTCAGTTTGTTTAGTTGGTCTTTGTAAAAAGAAGACATCAGGGCCTTCCCATCATGCCTTGCTTCCAATGGGATTTTGGACAGGTTATAATGAGAGGTTTTAGGAATGAAACATATCTGACATGTAAAACTGGGTTGAGGTACATGCTAATTGTGCTATATTTCATCGCTAATGCTACTGACAACCTGTACAAAAATCCCATTGGATGCAAGGCATGATGGGAAGGTCCCGATATCTTCTTTTGGTCTTTCTCATCCGTAAGTTTAAACACTTATCATGTTTGTCAGTGAATCAGAACTTTTTGTTTAAAATAAGATGATTGTATGTGGGTTGGGTGGAGGGAGGGGGAGAGATGCTGAATCATGTTGAGTTTACTTGCATCATTTAATTAAAGGTGCAATTCAGGATTTTGATGTGACATAAACTTTCCTCTTTTCTAGCTAAATAAAAACTAGAGTACAACATAAATATTTACTGAAAATTTCACTTGATTCCGACCATTCGTTTTCGAGTTACATGCTTTTTATCATTTTGAAAATTCCCATAGGCTACTGTGTTGTACTTATTGTCGGGTCCCGACAATAATTTGAAAATGACACATTTTCTCAGTTTTCTTAAATATTCAAGCACATATGAAAGAATGGTTTGGGGATCGTAATATATACCAGTTGAGGATTCTTATAAGCTAAAAAACTCAATTTTGATAGAGGGGACCTTGAGGATGAAAAGTTAATCATGAATTGCCCCTTTAAGGTGTCTGGTCCATGATAGATCTGCTCGAAGATTTCTAGAAAAAATCGGCATGAATGATATTTTATCGATGTAGAACCAATTTTTAGGGTCACCAGACTCGTTTTTGCATGAGAGTCGGTTTAAAAACAGCATTTTTGGAGGGTTTTTTGGGGAAATTAGTACAGGGGTCTATGGGAAATGTGGCAAAAGTGACATTATTTAGTGTTGATTCAAAATATCTGCCCGAGCATTTTTGTTAATTTTTTCACAAAAGTAGCGCACTAGTACATGTATGTTCTTTCAAATAAAAAAATTAAAATCGGGGTCATCGAACTAATTATTTTTCAGAAAAATGTTAAAATATGGAAATTTTTAGCTTTAAAACACTCCTCAAAGTATATGCGCATGCGTATTGCGGCACTTACCAACTCGGAAACTAGCGCGTACTGGTACGCGTGGACGGCGCGTGGACCAGACACCTAAAAAATAAAAGGTTTGGAAACCTTTGAAAAAAACATCACTTTATTAGACTACATTAAGTGTGGTTGAACAGTTCCCTTTTTAATATCATCATTTCAATGATAACAAAAATGATTAAATGATAACAGGTTATTGCTCTGATGATAACATGCAATTGAATTTAATAGTAATAATACCAATGGGATGTTGTTATTTTTTAATCTTTCGTACCAAGGACCACACATGGGTGCCTTGGTACTTTTATTTTTTTATTCGTTCACCAGTTTTCCTTTTTTTATCAGTGATAAACATATATGTGTTTGCTTCCTAGGGGTTTGATTAAAACCCTGGAAGCAGATATGGAAAAGTGTTTGTAATTGAAAGTCCTACATTTTAATGGTAAATTGATTAATGTTTAAACTATTATAGGCGTGAACTTGAAATGTATAACTTTTTTGCATAAAATGTACTTGTATCTTCCGACTTGCACATAGTGTGTTCCGATTGCTTTGTCAACTCCCTCATCCACTTTTATATCTCATAACCTCTGTAAAGTTTTACACCTGAATTAATAGAGTTTCCGTAAAGAGAAATGCTCAAAATAGTAGTGAAATCCTGTAGAAATTTGTTTACCAAATATTGTGTTGTTTTCTATCTACATGTATGGCTTTCAGACACATAACGTCAAATTGGCTCAAGCTGTACTTAGTTCAATTTCAGAATTGCAGTATGGTCCTTTATTCAAATCAGGAATGATCGGAACACCCACTTTAAATGTGTACAAAACTTTGCCTGAAATACAAACCTCGCGATCACTTCCAAATTGATTGCCCCTTCCCCTGTGGATTTTATAAGTAGGTCTGGGTTTGTAAAACAGGAAGGAATATAGGAAGGAAGGAAAGAAAAGATCATGGTTTTTATTAGCCATACCCTGACTTCAGAAAACAACTGTAAACATTAGCTGTAACACTCGCTCACTCAGAGGGGGCTTGTCGTGATTTTAGCATAAGAGTAGCATAGAGAAAACCAAATTTGCATAGATCTGCAGTTCTCCAAGATAAAGCAAAAATGAACATAATGAGGTTGTTGTAATAGTATGAAATGAGATTAGAATGTGAGGAGGAGAAACGAGGTAGTGGAGTTAACAGAAGAGGAGAGAAGTAATGGATGGAGGAGCCCAAACCCAGGACAACCATGCCAAGAAGGCAGCTCATGTGAAGAAAACCATAGTAGCCGGATAATTCCAGAACAGTCACCGGACCAAAGCACCCCCCTCCATGCATAAACAATTAGGAACTTGCCAATATTCCTTTTGTATTTAGTTGATGACATACAAGTTTGTTTCTTGTACAATTTGATGGGAATATCAGGCCTTGAATTTTGAAAATACCTGGTGTGCTACAAATAGCACTTTTCAGGATATTCAGGTGTGCTGTAGGTGTGCACTCTGTATCTTATTACGGTATGTATAATTTTACCAGATTTAGGTGTGCTGAAAACTGCACTCCTAAAGATCATTTTATGCGTGTGATGGTGTGCTGTAGCACTCGCACACCTCAAAATACAAGGCCTAGAATTTTGCATTTTAATGATGTCAGACATGCCTGGGAAATGTTAAGAATCTAATAATTTCATACTCAGGAAATGTTGGCATTTTGAGGGAAAATTTGAGAAAAACAAGAAATGCAAAAGAAATTTTGAGGACATATTTTGGAAATTGCAATTATATTCCCAAGATATTTGCCATTTATTGCAGAATTTATGTTTAATGTATAAAATCAACTTGACCAGGGCAAAACATATGGTTTGATCATAGATTTACAGGGGGAGATACAAGGCACGCCGCCATTTTTATTCCGGCATGGGAGGCAAAATTGGGGGTATTCGGGTTTTCACCAATGCTGCGCGGGACTTGTCGCAACTTTAGCGCATCCATGATCTTTTGCGTCTATTTTCTTTAGGCCCACTGTCTGCGTAAATGTTACGCGTGCTGGATAAGATGCACTTAAATTACGCATCTCTGCTGAGGTCTTGGAAGACGCACAATAACAAATATATAGCGCCCGCTTACGGTCGTTTACGATTCGGCTTGTTTCGAGTGGACCCGAATACCCCCAATTTGAGCTCCATGGCTGACGACGCCTTAAACACGGGCCGGTATACAAAGCCTGGTATCTCCCCGGGGGGGGGGGGGGGGGGGGGGGTACTCGAAATTTTTTTGGTAGGTATGTGAGATCCGCGATATCAAACATAGGGTCTTACAGAACGGATTTTGTTCAAAAATAGGGTCTATGGAACTGATTTTTTCCCGAATTGAGGTCTCAGGAACTGCTTTTTCCCCATAAAAATACGACTATTTGAGTTAAAAATCGCTCAAAATTAGCTTGAAAACATGATAAAATACATTTTTGAATCATTTTCTTTGAAAATGGGGTCTTCGGAACTGGGGTAATCTTGAAAAAAGCATCTTGGGGAGCGGAAGAGGAGGCTTGAAAAGGGGGTCTCGAGGGCGGCACATACCCGTACCTTCCGTCAATGTAAGTACCCCCTCGGGGGTATCTCCCCTGTAAATCTATGGGTTTGATTGATATGCAAGAAAACATAGTGCATACAAGTTTATTTTTGCATATTTTACAAAAGAATATAAAACCTGTACCCAAAAGTCCAAAAGAAAGTCTCTACCTGAACATGACATTGATAAGTGTACTATAAAGATGTTTTAATTAAGCACCTTTAAAAAATCGTAATAAAATGTCCCATGAAAAGTAGGAATTAAAGTACATAATGTGTGGGCCGTTAAAATACGTTGTGTTTACCTTGAATGATTTTGTGTAATAAAAAATGTTAACAAATTAATGTTATGTCAAATAGGTATGTTTCAATTTTACAATTTGAATGCAAGAGTGAATAATATAATTGGAACTTATTTAGTCAATGTTGTTTCCAATCATTGGTCTGTAAAGTTCATGAAAATTTGGCATGAAAATTCACAATGCTGTTGTCAGGTAGAAAAATTGTGTTTGTATAAAAAATAGGAGTGCCTAGTGCATATGCATGGAGGCCAGGTGGAAAAAAAAAGTATGTTTCTCACATGCGATCTGATAACTGTGAAGGTGTACACATTTCTTGGGACATCAATTTCGACTTAAGATGGAGGGGCGGTGGGAGGGTGGGGAAGTGACACTCTTACCTTTTTTAATTTCCCGAATAATTAATTTTCTGGTTGCATAAAATTGCATTTTAAAGGACAATGTTAAATCTACGGTAATTATTCTCTTATGTCCATGACCCCCTCACGCTTCCTCTTTTGAAAATGGTTCACATTTCTTTCTTGTATATCTTCGATCATAACTTGTTCAAAAATATTTTAAGAAGGTTACACTTATTCTATCTAGCCTTGCAAAATGTGTAAAGAAGCATTTCAGGCGAGTCTTGTGATCATCAGAGGAGTCCAACCCTCCAAACAAGAAAATAAAAAGGTGTCGTTTTTCTTAGCTGTCGAAAAATTAAAAAGCCTCTCTTCCATTCAACTTCCTCCCTGTTTCCAAAAACCCAGATGAGAAACATAAACTTTCATTTACTTGGCCTTACATAACAGTTCATGATGGTTGCTAGTTGGACATGAAACTTGTTTAATTTTTGCTCACATCAAAACCTAATTTATGTGAAACATTTGAGCGACATAATCATGCATGAAGTTGGTTTTGTGAGTGGTAAAAATGCTCCGTTTCATTAGGCTGAACATTATAGAGAATAAAAGACAAGATTTATTGTTTTGCCTGTTATCTAACGTCCCATAATAGATGGGCGTTCATGGTATTGAGTAATGGGCGCCCCGTTCTCATTCTTAGTCACAAATTTGATTGATTTGTAAACCAAGGATGATGTAAATTTATTGCCAAAATACAATAAAAACATCTGCATCATTGGAAAAACGTACACCTAGTTCAAACATTCATTGAAATATTCCAAACGTCGAATGTGTGCGTTTATCTACACCGTGCTGTGATTTTCAAAGCACGGCTTCACTAAGTTTGATGTTGAAGGCATGTCATAAATTGTCTCATATTGGATCGCCAAAAATAATTTATTAGGTAGTAAAATCACATCATTTTGGATGTCTTGTTTTGAAAACTATTAGAAAGTGACTTAAGTATATTATAGTAAAGGTTACACGGTGAGTGAATATAGTTTTACAAATACACAACAAAGTGTATTTGATAATTGAAACATATTTTGATATCCAATACAGACATTTGAATGTTCAGCCATAAACTTGTTTGTTTCATTATTGTTTGGTTATTTGGCAATTGCAAGCAAAAAACAAATAAGCAAATATAACAAAAACTTGATGAAGCTGCAAATAATGTTCTACAACACCACTCATGGCAAGAATCACTACCTGGTACTGGAAAAATATACTTCATGTCTCAGATAATGTTATTTATATAGGGTGCACCAGTAATTGAACAATTCTTGAAATGTTTTTGTCCCTGCTAGTGTTGCTTGCAGTATTGAACAATTCTGGAAGTATTTTTCTGAAAGAGTTTTTGCTCCAGTACTGAACAATTCTGCTTACTATAATCAGTGTAATGTACTTTCAGTGGTATAGTGGAAACTCGTGTTATATAACGAATTTGGTGGGAACAGAGAAATTACTTCTTTATATCCAAACATTCGTTATATCAGGGTTTTGAATATAATAAAAAACAAAAGGAATTATTATAATGGTATTGGAAAAATTCTTCTTTGTAAGAGGGTTTTTCTTATATCAGATTTTGTTATCATATGTTTCTACTGTATATGTTATTGGGCCTACGTGCAGTACAGCTACATGTGTATGTTTCAGTATTTGTGATGACAAAACATTTTAACTTGTATCAAACTTGTTTTTTGTTTTGCAGATCTCCTATCATACTTTTCCATTTGATGAGGCAGAGAGCTTGGCTTGGTTGAAAAACATCTGCGCAGCCGACAAGTCTCATATCGAGCTCTTCCCGAACAGCCGCGTGTGCTCACGTCATTTTAGGGATGAGGATTACGTTCCCAACCTGCCCAACGGTCGTATACGCCTCAAACCCGGTGTGCTACCTTCAGTATTTGAGTGGACATCAGTAGATGAAACGGAAGAAGGAGAAATGTCTGACAAAATGATGCTAGATGAAAGCACTGGTTTCACCGTCCATATTGGACGGAAGAAACCCGATGATGATACCGGTGAAAAAGAGGCTGCTATTGCTTCCAGTGCCATAATGTCAAATAATAGTCAACAAGTGGCAGCCACTTTGGATCAACCACAATCTGCAGGACTAGATTTATCCACTACTAGTAAAGCATTTATTGCTTTACAGTCCCCACCAGGACTTGCAATGCCCAACAAAGCTTCCCAAGGATTACAAAATACTAACTCTTCCCCAAACTCACATGCCAACTCCCTTCCAATGGAGCAAGATGGTGATGAGACTCTGAGTAAATCAGATGGTGTGACTGTACTGCAAGAGCAGTGTATTAATTGTGAGTTTCTAGAAGGAGAGTTGTCTAGAGCGTCAATTGAGTTAACTAACTTGCAGCGAGAGAAAGTGTTGCTACATGCCAAGTGTGCTGAACTGGAGGATGAGGTCCAGAAGATCCATGTGTACTGTAAACAGCTAAAAGCTTTAAATGGTGAGTCTTATGGGAAAATAATGTGAGAAGTGCAATTTGAGTTGGGAGCAAATTTCTGTATGGGGATCAAATCGTTGCCTATAGGCAGTGCCCGCCAAGTGGCTTGGTATAGGTGGACATGGGATTGCGATGCAAACGGTCCCGGGTTGGAGCCCCGGTGGAAACCACCAATTTTGACACCCTTATTTCTGTGGAGATAGGTTTAGAACAAAAGGGGTTTTGATAGGAGGTAAGGGTTACTAAGTGACAGGATGACTTTAAACATAACTCTACAACTCTCAAAGGTTATTACAAGTGCAAATCACCAAAAATCGCCCAAGTCCAAAGACGGGGTCCTACATGGGGTCCAAATCTCTGCCTAGGCAGTGCCTGCTGGGTGGCTTGGTATAGGTGGACATGGATTAGGATGCCAGAGGTCCCGAGGTCGAGCCACGGTGGAAACCACAAATTTTTGACACCATTATTTCCGAGGAGATAGGTTTAGCACGAAAGGGGGTAGGTAGGAGGTTATAGGTTTAGCACGAAAGGGGGTAGGTAGGAGGTTATAGGTTAAAACTCGTTATTACAAAATTGTTTCATAATTCTAACATCTAACCACATTTTCACATCCAATTCCAAACAGACCATCTACAATTAGTCACTGCCAAGGACAAAGAAGAGAAAGCTCAGCGTGCCAGAAGAGCAGCCGAACTGGAAGCACTGGCTCAAGTACACCAGATGAACCAATCTACGCAATCTATGCCAGCCCAGCAAGGGTCTGACTGGTCTGTGCCATCATCAATGTCGCCAGATTGTATGTCGCAATCATCTACAATCCCAGGACAACGGTTAGCTGCATCACTCATGGCAATAGGCAAAGGGAGACGAAAACAGTCAAATCCAATGAAGAGACCTAGAGATAATGGTAAATGCAGACATTTTATTCATAAATGTCACAGGTGGCGCTATTTTATGAGTAAATGTCAGATTTTCTGATGTAGGTAGAATATGTTATTTGTACTACTGAAATCAAACATTCAAAATGAAGCATCTGATGCCAAGAACATGTAATTTATCATTTTCAGCTCAAAATCAATATTTTGGAATGTGTATAGTGCCTTATTTTTAGGCCAAGCAGTCAGTATAAGGCGCTGGAGCACAATTAGGCCACAACTTTGTGCGGCCGGCCGCAACCTGGCCACGTTTTCCAAGATGGCAATCGTAGGCTTGATTACGTACCTCGTAAATGATTTCAAAACATGTAATGTTTAATGAATATTTTACAATAATCTTGAAGTGCACAATCAAGCCTATAAGCTGTGGCTAGGTTGTGGCTGGCCACACAAAGTTGTGGCCTAATTGTGCTCAAAGTTCAACTCTTTGGGGAATTAGATTCAACCAATTTGAATCAACCAAGCAGTGAATGCAGTGTCTTGAGCAAGACATTGGTTCTCACGTGCTCTTTTCTATCCAGGTGTCAAACTGGTACCAGCATTCATGCTGATAAAATAGCAAGTATTTTTCTGCCATAGACCTCAATGGAAATAGATTTTCCAGAGAGCCTTTCATGACATCTGCAAATATTTGCTATGAACAGACATATTAATAAAAAAGCAATCTTTAACCATTGTTGTTTTTATTTTGTTATTTTTTCATCAGAAGCAGCACCAAGTATGAGCAATAGCATCGTTAACCAATCAACTCAGCAGCAACCAGATGG
>JXSR01S073009.1:46591-56963 GCA_000969725.1 Ophiothrix spiculata
GTCAAACATTCGTCAATTAGTACACCAAGAAATTTAGTATTTTTCACTCTTTCTAAGACTGTATCGTTTAATATAACTGATAAACTTCTACTAGTTCTTCGGATAATTTTGCCATAGAAAACTTAGAAAATGGCAAAAGGATTGAAGTAAAGTGAATGAAAATAAAATTCCACCTTTGAAAAGTGACATTATCTTTTCAGCTTCTTGTCCGTGAATTATATAATTTAAAGTTCTACAAACTTAATTCAGTCATTTTTTCAGTATGTAATGCTTTAGTTTGTTCGCGAAAAAATTAAAAATACATTCGTCGGAATTTTCCGTAATTGAAACCGGAAGTAGCTTCAACATGACATAAATTGCCTAAAATATAGAAAAACGTTTCTAGTTATTAACCTTCCAGGGCGGTGTAGGTCGTTACGATTACACTGTAGATTGTTTATATATCTTGGGATTCCAACTAGGTCACTACAGGTCACTACAATTTCCATGAGTAAATAAAAGTTCCTATTCAATTTGTTTTCATGACACATTCGAATTGTACACTGTTTCCAAAGCAAAATGACACCAAGATCACATTTGTACGTCAAGCGATTCCGGAGATATGAAAGATATTGTCCGAAAAATGTGGAGCTACTTGGGCTAAAATAAGGGTAAATTAGGGAAAACGTCAACATAAGGAATTTACGGACGTGTAAAAATGACAAACAAACTAAGAAACTGATGTGTTTTAAATATTTTCTTCTACCATTGCCTGACAGTAGCCAAGCGTCCAAAAAATCCCATGTCTCACTTCGTATTGAAAATATCCGCCTAAATTTGAGGTCATTTGTTCAATTTCAACAAATGGACCCATTTGACAAGTTGTTTCAGATGTACAACGGGAGTAGGGTGAACAAATCAACATCTTTAAAAATACTTATATCTACAATATTTTACTGATTTTTACTGGATTAATGACATGAAAGAGGGGTGCATGTTACTAACAGTCTGATATTGAACCAAATTCACAATTATTTTGACTTATACCATCCAAAAAGACAATAGAAAACTTTTGCATGTTTTGCAATGTCCAGCCAGTTTTGTGCCGGGAGTTGCCGGGTATACAGCTCCAAGGATTGATGGCGGGGATTTATAAAACACGTCGGAGAGTGTGGTAGCGTGGGGTTTGGAGGACATTTCGTGATTTCGCGAGGTGTTTCATTCGTTGTTGAAACTCAAAAAATAAACCATTTTGATCACGAATATCTACCGGTTGTAATGATGTAAGACACTTTTTCGGAGACGACCTGTGTCATCCAAGGACTGCAAAAGTATTGGGAGATCTCCGACCGGGCGGTGGTCTGGTGTTTCGATCGATTGCTGTGAAGTACAAGAGGTAGTTTCCAAAAAGTGTCCTTCATAAATGGAAAAATCTCCTTTAAGATAGTTGTTTACTTTTTGCGAACATTCAATCAACTGTAATTTGTTTTATGATGAAAACTAAAAAGAACCCACCTCAATATTAAAAAACTCCATTTTTTTTCAAAAGGTACATTTTTAATTATTTTAAACATTATTGAACCCGTCATTGAGGAGTCTAAAGTGAAGGTACTTGAACACAAATTTCAACCCAGCACGGATTTTTCTACACTAATTGACATCCCTATTATTAGACTTACTGTATTGTTACAGTGGTTCCATCTCGTGAAGTGTTATGTAACTATTTGAGGTTTATAAAAGGCTTCCCCATCAATGTCTATTGTTATCTGGCCATTGACCCTGGCATAAATCAAATCCACAAGAAGGATTATAAAAAAAATGTATGCAGAGTCGAAGTGAAGCAGACTACACTCTAAAAAATGACCGTATTTTTACGGTAGAAAACCAGTATTCTTTAACGGTGAAATCCCGTAAGAAAATATTTACGGACGTAATGTAAATTTAACGGCATATATCAGTTATTTAATGCAATGACCGTCTTTTTACAGGATTTTACCGTTAATTAATAGTAAAAAAGACAATTTGACACCACAGAAAATATATACTAAATATAAAATATATCTGTAGTTATTGTACTAAGGCTGCATATTTACCCTTGGTGTGGCAATCTGCAAACATGTCTTGTTCTTGAGAATGGCGAGAGATGCTTATTTCGACACTAAAAATCCTCCGATTTTAAGTTGAAAACTGGTGTCAAAATCCACAAATGCTTTGAACCAGGTAGCAAGGTCCATAAAAATATGATTTAACGGTAAAATACAGTAAAATAAACGGCCACATGTAAAAATACATTAAAATACCGTATAATAATTTACGGCAAAGTTGTAAATTATACGGTAAAGTGTTGGCAACCGAATTGCCAGTGATTTTACCGTAAAATTTACGGGAAATTTCTTAGAGTGTACTTCGATAGCGCCACGAACCAAGTCGGTAATCCCAATCAACTTCTAGAAATCTGGACAACTCTTGGATATTGCTTTGATTGAGCCCCGTGAAGACCTATTCAAAGTCAAAGAACTTAGGTTTCTGTTGAGACTGTTTTTTCATGTCGACATGTCGCAATAATTTGTTGTCGACGTCGACATAATGTCGACATAAAGTTGATATCAAAGAGCTTGTGTTTGCGGGAAAACGAAACTTGTTTAAGCTTAAGCTTAATGAACCGTTTTAGACGCAGACTTATACTTAGGTCAAAAAAAAGTTCTTTTGTTGCCCTCCACCGACCCTATTTTTCAGCCCGACCCAAAATATTTTTTATTGAAAAATATTTTTTTTCCTCAAAAATATGCAAAACGTATTGAAAAATACAAAAAAATACATGTTATAATGTGAAAGAGGGTCTACATGCCTTCTTTCAACGTTCAAGATGTCACAATCACTACAAGATGTATTTGATTGTTTTGATCTGGATGTCGCGGGGGAAGTTGTAAAGGCTGAAGCGGCCGATTGACCTAGCGGTCCGTGGAGGAGTGTTGAAAACAAAAATCAGACCGACCGACCCTCTCTGAAAAAAGCTGTGGAGGGCAACCAAATATTTTTTATTGGCCTTATGATATAGTAATGTACTAGTTCTTTCTGCATACGACAATATGGATGATATAAATTTGATATTTTGTAACCTTTTTGTTGTGAACCATCACGGTTGTAAATGAGGAGCAAGTAATAAGCATTATTCATGCAACACTTTAAGCTCAACTGCTATTAAACAGCCATGATAAATTGACAATTAAATGTAAGTTTTTATAAAATTGTACTTGCCCAGTTTTGTCGAAAATGAGATTTCATGTCGACATGTCGATATATACTTTTTGTCGACATTTCAACAGAAACCTTACAAAGAACTTATGGCTGTCAGATGTATAGCGGACACCAGGAATGAAGATCACTTTAAGGCAATTGTGAATTGTGGAAACTGCGACCCACGATGGGCCGTTGTATATAAAAAATGACGCTACATCTACATGGGTGTTTAATAGTAAATATCCCATTTTCTTTAAATTTGTTATTTTTAGTTTGTTTGGAAGCCCAAATGGCCAAAAATGTGTTAAACCCCCCGTTTATCCAACCATGTATAGGCTACCCCCATCCTTATGCGAGAAGCAAGCAAGGTGTGTGGGTGTGTGTGTTGTGTGTGTGTGTGTGGGGGGGGGGGGGGGGTAAGGGTCAGGTAAGAGTAAGAAAGATGACCTTAAATAGGCATTGCACATTTATTAAATTCGAAATGTCCCAGAATAATAGATTTTAACTAGTTCGGTTCTCTGGTCAAAATAGATTCCAGTGGCGTTATATAAAATTGCGAGAGCAAAATCGAGTTTACTTTCTTAAAATTGTTTGATATATCAATTTAAACATAAAACAACAAAGTTTGGACAATACATGTCTCTACACTAAATAACTAGCGCTCGCAATCCGGCATTTCTAAAATCGGCAAAATTGACTGCCCTCTCCTAAATGAGGACCCAAAAACGTATGGAAGGACAATATGTTTGGTCAATATGTTGTTCCGATTATAGAGTGTGGTTTATTTAAAGATGCTCTGATGGCATTTTTGATCTCCAGATTACTTTCGTATAATTTAAGCGTTTTCCTTAGTTTGCGTCTGATTCTGGTAATACGAAATTCGGCTGTCAGTGATAGGGGGCGTTATTACTCCAGCGTCCAGTATCTTGAAAAAATTGCCTTGATGGTGTAGTTTTATCATCATTTTGTGTTAGAAGAGATCATAATCAATTGAGAAAAGACAATGATGAAGCAACCAGTGGCTTTATTATTGCGTTTTCGGTTGTTTTAGTAAGCTATTTTGTACAGTAAGTCAATGGGAGGCTATTTCGTGGTGTGGCGCCATTTACGGTTAATTTCTCAAGCGTCGATTACGCATAGACCTTTTTCATGCCCTCTGATTACAAGCTTAACCATAGGATTCCCATTGTGCAGGAGCAAAATGATACAAGCTGACAAAATCAACGATATATGATTTGCCTCGATGGATTTTCATGATAGTTTCAGCGATGATGAACAAAACTATGGGCTTTAGAATGATACAATTTTCGAGAAGCTGAGTAAATCAGCGCTGTTTCCGTGTACAATGTTTATTAGGACACCCTGTACGTCACAAAGTGGACCGAAGCATTCGCAATTCCGGCCCAAGAAGCAATTACAGTGGCTGATAAACTAGTCAGAGAGGTAATCTGTAGGTTTGAAAACTCAAGACAGATACAAAGTAACAAGGGACGTAACTTTGAATCTAGTGTTTTCAAAGGTGTCTGTAAATTGTTTGACATGGAACAGACAAGGACTACAAGATTACATCTCTGAGTGACGGTATGCATGTAACCGAACTCTGCTCACAAAACTTAATAGAATGTATGCTGAAGATGATCAAGCCAACTGTGATGAGTTTTTACCACTTGTGATTATGGCATATCGCGCCTCTGTCCATGAAAGCACTGAAATAACACCAAACGAGATGATGCTTGGTTCCAACTTAAACCTCCCACTCGATGCAGTAGTTGCATCGCCGGCGGAGGAGCGGCAAGAAGAATCTTACAGGACCTACGATGCAGAGGATTATGTAGACGACCTTTGACATAGGTTGAGGGATGTTTATGATGCCGCTAGAACCAAGTTGCATAAAATTGCGCACTACTAGGAATACCAATAAAATCTGCATGCTACCAAAAATCACTGAATCAGGGTCAGGCATGGCTATACGACCCTTCAACAAAACGAGGAGTATGGATGGTCCCCTTTGTCATCACGCAGAACAAAATACAGAAACACTATAGAGCAAATCCAAAAGTTGTACATTTAAATCGCTTTAAACCATATGAAGGCGATAATCCACCTAGATGGTACAAACAGTAGATAGCTTCAATAAGTGAAAAACAAAGATTGAGATGTTTTAGTGTCAACCACGTTACTTGTATTCTCATAACTGACGGCAGTAGGGCATTAAGGGACTGATCACCCCTTGATAATGTCTTTCAGCTTGTCTTACTGATGCTGCGCAGCTTTGAACGTGATCTCATATACTCTTAACGAAATAGCCGCTCGATTATCCTAACAGTAGTTTAGAAAACATCTATGACTTCAAGTGTTTGTTTTAGAAATATCTGCAAAAGTCTTTCATTAGTCCAACAAAAGACGTTAATTGATAAAAGGAACATTAGACAGTGGAGATTTACTGACCAGTACGAGGAGATCTAGTGACGTAGAATCGTTAACCATGGGCAACGCTGAATTGGTAGAAGGCTTCAACAGCTGCATTAGTATCTTGGCTACTCTTGGGACGGACGTCTTTAACAGATGGATCGGGGAATATTTAGCGGATGTGTTGTATATATGCAGTACCAGTGTCTACGTCAGCAACAAGAGACGAAGAATAACTCAGTTTTATCGTTATTAAAGTGACTTTGTAATACAAAAATATACTGTGATTGATAATGAAATTAGTTTCTGAAAATGATAAGATTTAATCGATGATATTTTCTGAAAGATACACAATTCTTTTCAGTAGGACCTTTTCAGTCTTAAGATACACAATTCTTTCCAGTAGGACCTTTTCAGTCTTAAGAACTTTAATGTGAAGAAATGAAGTGTTATGATAATATGATTCAAATGTTTTACATAAGTAATGATAACTTGAAAGACAAGTTAAATGCTTTAACAAAAATGAACTGTTATGGACACGTTTTAATTAATTGAACTTGAAAGACAAGTTATATGTTTTAACAGAAATGAACTGTTGTGTACAAGTTTTCATATTATGAGGAATGATGAACTAGAATATGGCAGCTATGTGATAAACATTAAAAAGATGAACTGTAAGGACAAACTCAATCTGATGTGAAATTTTACTTGATACTTTCTAATCGTTTTGCTCTCGAACAAGGGGTGTTTGAATCTGGAGTGGGAATGATGGGCCCGTTGGGACTTATTCTTTTCCGATTTTGTTTGTTAGATTTTGGTTGAATCTTCGATGTCCAGTCCCCGCGGAACGATTGAATCTGAGAGAATAAATCAAGACTTAAGATAAGACAGACGTGTTACAAGACTAGTATTTCTTATTGATCATGTTGATGTCGATGAATGGCTGAATAAATGTTTATTACCATCATCAACTGAGTTACGTCATCTTATACATGCTTCAGATTAAGAATTCAGAGAAACATTTCTGGGTTTCCTCATAGTCAATATCAGATATTAGATGAATCATTCCCTGAACAATGTTCATCGCAACACTAAGCCTACCAACCACACAAAGGCATGGGAATGATGGCATTGTCAACAAGTCATGCTGAGGGTGTGTCGTATTCTCTTTTTGCAAATACACATAAATCCACACAGCAGACTGTCCTTTATTTTAATTCTGACCTACACTCCCTCCAAAACATCAACCGGGTGCTGCTGTTCACCCTTGGTGATCTTCACTTCTCTAATTAACAACTTGAAGTTGTTAATGAAGTTCATTGGTCAACCCAGGGTATTCATAGTCAGTTGATATATTTTAAGCCTAGATATATTTAAGTATATTGTAGTAATAGTATGTTCTAAGTATATTATAATCTAAGCACTAAGTTGAAGACAACCCAAGGTTGTGCATCCCACAGCGCATTACATTGTGTTACACTCGATCAATCTAGTGGCAATACCGAAAGAGTAGGCGTCGAGCATGTCGTTTTTGTTGACTTTTTGCATGTCATATACAATTACACAGAATTATTGAGATACATGAGATATGAATAATATTGATTGTAGCTTACATATCTGCGGTATGCGAGCATCATTTGAAATATTCTGGTGTTGGGTTCCTAACCCATATCCTTCTGGCAAAAAGCTGATGGAAACATCCCTTGCGGCTTTGATATATACTTTGAAGTCGGTGTCACGCTTTATTAACGGTAGGAATTCATAGTCATTCATTTCAACATTCGTATGACCAATATCGTATGACTTAAGTGGCACGTGACAGATAAGTCCTATTCAAAACAAAACAAACAAATTAAAAATCAACATATAAGAATTCATTTAGACCGTATACATATTTTTGCTGATCAAAAGGTGTGTTGCTCCTCGCCTTGTTGAAGGGAATTTTGGGAAATTTAGAATTGAAAACTTATAGAATCTCGGGGGCGAATGGGTTACGCGAATGGTTTTTATTGAAAATTTAATTAAACCATCAGCGACTCCATTGCGTGAAGTTAATAAGTAGAGGTAGTAGAGACTTTTATGCACTCCACACCATGACTAAAGGATATCCAAAACTGTAATTGATTTATCCTTTGTATATTTTCAGTCAAAAGTCCAAACTAGGCTTCACTTTGAGTTTTAGTGGGACATTGTTTTCTTAATAATTTTTGGATTTTTAATTTCTGAATGTTTTTAATGGATTCTAACCATTTAATGCTGCTGATTTCCAAATCCGCTTGAGCAATTTTCAGGAAACGCAGTTTTGCACGAGGAACATTTTGAGTCAATTTCGAGCATTATTATGTTCTGAGCTGTCCGATTTCCAAAAAAATCGGACAGGGATATCGGACAGCATACAAAATATCATATTTTGAACATAATAATGATAAAATTGGATGGATTTTTTCGCATGATACTCAAAGATATTGGTCTCGCTATGAGTTTTAGAAATATCGAGCTCGACGCTGCGCGTCTCGCACGATATTTCGTAAAACTAATAGCTCGACCAATATCTTTTTGTATCATGCTCAATCCATCCAATTTTATATCAAAATCGGATACTTTAATACCATTTTTTACACTTTGACCCCTGAATGACCTTTTACGTTTTCGGACGCAACTGAGGAACCGAACATATAGGTAAAACTATAATATTTATGACGAAAGGAACACATTGTCATGGTTTTAAACAAGATTTGGTCAACTTTGAAATTTTGAATATCTGTAATGGTGGCCATTTTCAATTTTTGCATTTTACGAAAAATGCTCGAGGGTAGATTTTTGCCACTCACCTAATTTAAAATCAGCACCCTCAAATTGATTAGAAGTAATCAAGAAACATTGTATATGTAAAAACAATGCCCTATTGCCTGTGTAGCTTTGACTATACTATCACAGTAGGTACAGTAAATTTTGCCTGTCCAAATGTTTCGTAAATATAAAAAGGTTACAAAGAATTACATGGAATGATGGACGTATAGTTAGGTAGATTTAATCCAAGTTATAGCATAAGTGTCACGTTGGGTATATATGCAATTTTTTTGACGAAATTGGTAGTTTAGAGCGAGTACTTTAAGAACCTGAATGATGCCTAAAATGCATGCTTGAGCAATTTTTGTTATTAGCGTCAAAGCCGTTCCCCCTTTTTTACATGCCATGTTAAGTGTGACAGATCCCATTTGATTTGTAAACATGTCATATTTGGTATCAAATAATGAAGTATATAATGTGACACTCTAAACATTAGGTCATTTGAATGCTTCAACTTCAAAATGGCCGCCAAAATGGCATATTTTCAATGAAATCGACCAAAGTAGCCTTAAGTAAAGCCAAGTATTCTGTAACATCTATGCAGAGGAACATTTTAGTTAACATTAAGATTATTTGTCCTCAAGATGTACCATTTATATATTTAGAATTAAAAAGAAATACATATGTATGACTTAAAACGTCAACAATAATACCGTGCGCTTTGCACAAAAACATGTTACAGCAACTTCAAAACAGCATTAAATGTATTGAATATTGAAAATAACTAATGAAAATGGCTTTATTGGTTACAACATAAGCACCCCTTCACAATATTGTTGTTAACTTGTTTCAAAAAATCAAATGGACATTGACAACGAAGTCCAGCATATTCGCTTGAGATGGAATACAGCATCATCAAAATAGCATTAAAAACATTTAATATTAAAAATAATTAATGAAAATGGTCCTTTTACTTCCACAAAAACATTTGTAACCAACTAATGTCTTTCACATTATATAAATTAAAAATATCGTCGAAAAAGAGACCCAATACGACCGCCAAAATACCCCTTAAACATGCGCATACTTTAGGAAATATCATTTTGGCGGCCATATATGTGAATTACAGAGCTTGGTCACTATGTCTCTTTTGTAGCCCCTAAAGCAATATTCATTTATTACTTTGTGAACAGAACATTTTAAATTTTGTTTTAATGTAAATTTAAGGTCACTGTAACCAGTTTCCTCGTATAAAATTATTCCTTTGCTGCCATTTTGAGCCTAATTTTGGTGGCTATTTTGGATTTTCACATTTCGTGGGAAATACTTTGGGGACAGATGATTCCTTTAAAGTGATTAACATGGGTTACTTGGGTTATTTAATATCGTTAATGCTGCGCTAATGCGTATTTGATATCTATTTTGGTGTGTAGAAATATACCTTTTTAGCCATTTTGAACCTCAATATATACACTTTTTGGATTTGAAACCTGATAAAACCTACTATGGGACAAGATGTTTTCTGTTGCATCATCTAACATCATTCTGCATTGATCATTTTGAATATTTATTGACTTCGGTGATGTTTTTAAAAATTCCATTTATGCACCAAAGCATACTAGTGCTCATTTCTTGCGTTGTTTGGGCGGCAGTTTATTTTTTAGATAATTGAACGGTGTATACAAATTTGCTTTCTCTAGTGAAAATTTACGATGTTGGACATATTAACAGATTTGTTTCATTTGATTTATGAAAATATGCAATTTTGGCGGCTATTTTGAATTTGAAGCACACACAAAGACGCAGTTATAAGGTATACCTTGCCTCTTGGTGACATCATTCGAAAGTACGGCTTAGATCTACACATATATGCAGATGATACGCAGATATATGCTTCTATTTGCCCAACATCATCTGACGGCGTTCACCTTGCAGTATCTACGATTGAGAAATG
>JXSR01S073009.1:58838-73826 GCA_000969725.1 Ophiothrix spiculata
ATCAGCTTGGGTGAGAAATTTGTTGTTTGGTAAATCCGGAGGTAGCAGGTTATGGTGGTAACGGAACATATGCACAGCTAATTGGTAAGTACAAAGGTCATGGATTAAAACGTTAATAATCTAGGAATTACAATAAGTAACTGAACATTTCAAATACCAATTCAGTGTGGACAAAATAGCACTAATTTGCATAAACCGTGGCTCATATAAGAGTAATATTATTCACATAACCAGTGTTCTTTTTGCTAACAATTACATTCAGTGCAATATTTTATGGGTAGGGTAGGGATATGAATGTAATGGATTTGACTTCAACAGGTTTGGTTGAACAATTTCTCTATGAATAATAAAAACGTCAAGAATACATTAAATTTGACATACATTTTCGCCTGGGGGTGGGGTGGGGGTGGGGAAGACAATTATAATGCTGTAAGCAGACGTGATCCAGATATGCAATGGTAGGCGGAGTGTAGGAAGTGAGATTGGATATGGAAAATTAGACTGAAAGGAGCGCCTGGCTACAGAGTGGAGATCTGTAGCCATGGCGCGTAAGTTCAAGGGTATTAAGAAAATGGTTGGTGTGAGCCTGGGACTATAAAACCTATAGTCCCAGGTGTGAGCGGACCGTGAGGTTGTGGGCAGGTAAATGTCAGAGATACCATATGTTGCCTCCTATATAGTTGGGTCCCTGATGGTCAAAGTTGGTATAGTTTGGTGATACATGAAAATATAGAAGTGGCCCCCTAGCCCTGGGAAGTACTGTCACAAAACAAATGTGATTTCGCATATTTGATTGTTCTGGTACATTACCTCCTGAATATTCAGTCAACTGTACAATTTCTTTGTTAAAGAACACAACACCCTCTGATCAGGCTTTTATGTTTCATCACAAACAAAATTCAGTAGAGAAACAATAATTATTAATATTACGTAATGCTTGTTTCCGCATGTTCTGTCAAGGTCTCCACGTGCGCACATTACCCCGTCATGCTATAGTTTTCGTTGCCTATAACACGTGGTTTTAACCTAGACTATGATAGAATTCTACACCACGAAAATGAAAAAGTCGGATCTATCCTATTGCAACCTGGGAATGGTTGGAATGTTAAACAACAAAAAATAATACATATCCCACAATGCAAAATTTCCTATGTGCGTCATATTCGTATAATTATTATGGTATTATCCTTGCATCCCCAATTGGATTGAAGGTTATTATAACGTATTACCTATTATTGTGCCTTCTGAATAACGGTGTTCTATGGGAAGGATCAGAGTAATAGTTAACCACTGTTGCTACGTCACAACTTCATAATTTTTCCAAATATTTGGCTATAAAAATCATACCAACATTCTGATTAACAAACCAACGGCTAAAATCTGTACTTATATAGGTTATCTACCTTCATGTGCGGATATATTCAGCGGATGATCTCTTCTGACCGAGATATTTCGAGTTTCATCCGTACCCAAATTTGGCTTTACCTATGCGAAATCTGAAATAAGCTACCCACTAAAGTTATTTGCCGTGCTGTGCACATTGACCTACCGGTGGGGTGATGGCGTCAAGAATAGTGTGAATTAGGGTGACATCGTTTAGGGTATCAAAAATAACCATTGTCATAGGACTCAAATAAAAATAACAAGAAGGATGGAGGTTTGCAGGAGCATGTTTTAACTGACTGATATTTAATCTTTGCTGTCCAAATCTGCGCTAGTACAATATTCGTTTCTCACTCTTTTGTGATATCAAGCTTTTTTATGGAAGTTGAAGAGCACACTTCTATTTATAAACTCCAGAAAGGCCGGTATGAAGAATGTTATATCAATAAAAGAATAACTGTGAGCGATTGTAACAATTTATCATTAGACAGCTTGAACAGGATAAAAACTTATGTAAGTAATTGAGTTAATTAAATTAACAACACAGATACTATCAGATCCACCAGTAAGATACTAGACAGCATAGTATTGATCTTAAATTTAAAGCACAATAAGAGGTTAGACAGCACAGTATAGATCTTAGATTTAAAGCAGCACTGTATAAATCATAAGTTATCTAAATCAATACACATATAACATTAGATACACAAGATGCTATAAAGCAAAATAAAATGTTAGACAACGCAGTCTCGATCTTAACCTCAAGATGCTAGACAACACAGTCCAGATCTTTGGAAGCAATTTATTGACTTTTCATCTTTTTTGTAATAATGTCTTGACAAGGTGCAGATGGTGGCCAATATTTAAAATAAAACCTTTCCGTTTGTCCTTTTGCACACTGTGTGTGGTGGATGGGAACAGTAAGAAATCAAAAACGTAAGTGAAATAACCTAGCCCTTGTTCTGCCAGTCTTTAGAAACCCCTTCAACCCAATTGGCAATTTGCAACAACCCTTTTCATATTCATATTATGATGTGAAAAGGATAATTGTTTACCCAGCAAAACAAAAATTTTCCTACCAAGCATTTGGTCGTAACGTCACCAAATATTTGCCATCAAACTTAAAGTATGAACGGGTAGCAAACATTTGGTCCAATATATATGGCAATTCAATAACATGTGCAATCTAGCGCAAAATTTTGTTTGGTCTCAACTCGGTGTTGAAGTTATTTTGTTTGTAGTCACTCGTCATTTTGACGTCACGACCAAATGTTTGATAGGAAAAATTTTGTTTGGAGGCCGACTATGATTTGGCCCTATCCCCGGACATAATTGCTCAATCATTAAAATAGTACCAAGTTACCTGGTCGTTCATCGTACACATCCCATATGCCCTTCACAAATTCTGTATGAAAAGAAGAAGTATTATCATGGAGGTTTAATACAAATGTACACGGTTGCTCATATAGTTGGAATAAAAATATTTTTACCACTTTTTTATGTAAAGGTCAATTTATAAGGAAAATATCTGGAAACGTATGTTGCTTTTGGTCATATTTGATAGGTAATTTTGTTGGGTGTGAAATTGAACTCCGAATGTGATCAATTTTCTAATGTACTAATAAGGGGGTTACAACACAAATGGGTCAAAAACGTTGATTTTTATTTAGGTCAAATTTGATTTGACCCCGCCTTAATTCGCAACAAACTTCAATATTTTGGGCATATCTCAAGAAGGGAAGGCGACTGTCTAGAGAAAATAATTGTTCAAGGAATGATGGAAGGACATCGTAGAAGAGGCAGGCAGAAAATCCGCTGGATAGATGGCATTAGAGAATATACTGGCCTATCTGTCAATGCAGCCTACCGTTATGCTCAAGATCGGCACAGTTGGAACGACATCATCAAAAGGGTCACAACGGGTCAGTCATGACTCATAGGACGACGACGACGACGCCTTCCTCAAGATCACTTCAATACTCAAGTTGTATGGTGATATGGAATGTTGAAAATTGAAATTAGCAGGGTTGTCATTAATGCTCTTCTCTATTCTTAAAGATAATATCAAATTTGGTGAATGTTTTATTTGTAAATATCTTGACATTATGTATTTTCCTCTCATTTAAATCAAAAATATTTCAATATTTACCACAAACATCGTGTACATAGGATGAACCTCTCAGCAATAAATCGTACAGAAAAGGGGAAGACGGGGCATTGGAAAACGGGGTTATGGGAGCACTTACTCATGGGACACTCATCTGGTTGCTGCCAATTTTCAGGTAAATGAAGTTGGAAATTGTAACAGGCTTTTTTGTAATCATCAATAACTTGACAAAAGCCGTATGTCTCAGGTAGTGATGCACACACGATGGACATACACTTCGAGTGCCAATCTAACGTTGAATCAGAACATGTTGGAAAACTCTCTGTATTGGATAAAAGAAATCAAGACGAGAGTTGAACAGAGCATTATGCTTCTTAATATAACTCATTCAACGATTCTTGACATTTAATTGATTAAGGTATTTTTACTTATTGGTAATAATGCATTTTTGTAATTGCACTCAACCAGTTTAACTGAAAACAAAATACACTCCGCTCGTTATAGCGCTTCATGCATCTTAAATTGAAATGACCTATACAGAATTCGAACATCACTGTCACCGCTGGTTTGGTTCTTATTCACGTTGGGATTTGCTATTGTCATTACCGGATTTCTGTTACAAAACATACAATAATTAAAAAACGTTTTAAAACGTCTTGCTCGGCTGAATGTCATGTTTACTGCAAGTGTTTACCTACTTACACCTATCAGAATATCACAATTTTTGGCGTACATATTGAATAGAGTATCTAGTTTATACATTAATCTGTACTAGTGATTTTACGTCCATTATCAAGGTCAAAATGACGCCTAAAGAGTACTTCGAAAAATTGAGTTGACCCTTTTTTGCTGAAACCTCATAATTTCATGATATTCGGACAATTCGACTGGTTTCAAATTTTGACAGATTGTAGGCTTGATACGTCTTATTGTATTACAAACAATATTTTATAAATATGCTGTGTTGATTTTGAATGCCGCAAAACCGGGCGTGAATTACGAGTCCGCCCTGTTTGAGCTGTGAATTGCCAGTTTTAAGTATCTACATTATCTACATTTTGTCTGATATACGCATTCGAATAATTTACTCATTGAGCATTCCAATGAGGCAAAAATTGCAACTTTAATGTAAACAAAAGAAAATTACGGCATTCTAATGTTTATGTTTTAGATTTTAGTTCAAGATCTCAACACTGTCTTGATAGCTCAGCGGTAGATCCCTCGCTTCGTTATGCATGACTAACCCCTCCTTAAATCCATGGTTCGAGTCCCCGCAAATGCAGTGGTAACTAATTATCTTTTCATGATTAAAAAATAGTTAGGATTCACATTTTCCTGAGCAGATGGATTCCCTTTACCCTTAATACGCAACATGTATTAGATTACGGTTTTGCAAATCAAACGGGAATTCTTCACAGCTTAGAAATTATCCCTAAAATTTGCTTAATCAAGTAAATCTAAGACACACAAATTTTTACGTTGGAAATATAGACATTCAAACAATAGCAGGATATTTGAGATGACTCACTCCGAAAAGGTGGACTTTGCGACAGAACGCTTTTCGAGAAACTGGTGAAAATAGGCAACTAAAAAAAGAAAATAATAAGAATTTCAAGCATATTTTCTGTTGTAAAATTTGATAACCTTAATCAATTTCAACAAGTAAGGTGTCATTTTAAAGCTTAGACATTGTTATAACAGATTAAATGAAAAAAATCAAAATTGATATCACCTGCAAGGTCCCCCCTTTCGGGGCGAGCCATCACATTTTGGCTTGGTTTGAAGTTGTTACTAATTAGTCGATCCAAATTAAATAGACACTCGGTTTTCGGATTTATTTCAGTAAATACCAAACGTCAAGAAAAATTATGAAAGAAAAGTTGTATGTCTTTCTTTGACCCTATAGGATTTTATTTTCATGTTCATTAGTTTATATAATTAGGTCCGATTCTATTCAAATGTCATCAATTTTGCCCACAATCGAAAGATAATAATAATAATTTATAGTCAAGTTAAGGGTACAGTCAACCTTATCAATTCCTCATTTTTAGAATTATGTGCCTATCAAATTTATATAAAGATATACATTTTTAGAAGCAAATCTGCAAACTGAACATGGTGACGAGGTCATTTTAGACCAAAATCTGAAATTTTCAAAGGTCCAAAATAGTCCTGAAAGCATGTTTACCCAAAAATTTACGAGAAAGATTTATTATGAACTACGTAACGTAACTTTTTATAACCCAGAAAGCAATATTAAGGAATGCATTACTCAATACCAAAATATAACAAAAAAATAGATTTTTGGTTTTAAAAACTACATTTTGACCTATTTGCGACAAAAATAAAAAAATGAGAGATGCGTCCCTAGATATTGCATTCTAGGTTCTAAAAAGTAAAATAGTTCAAAATTTTACAAAAGCAAAATTTGGTTAATTACCCAGCAGGCCCACATGACGCTCAGATTCCCCCGGTGTAGCACCCATGAATTTTGGTGCTATTTTACTTCCTTATAACATCTTACTCAGTTCGTTCAGGGTCCAATGATTTCTAGGACATGCCAGGGTGTGTCTCTTGGGTGCCCTGGAGAGTTGCCATGGTCTCCTGATTGTAGCCAAATGCTTTTATAATCCCTGCTCACTCAACCCATTTCGCCCAAACTTGTGTAATAACTAGCAACTGAATAGTGCACATTTCCACAAACCATCAAGGAGTAAAGATGAAACTATTTATGTGCTTCGTTATTCTTTCATTATTTTGCAGGTAAGATTGCTTTCTGTCACTTATTTTTGTATCATAAGTTTAAAAAACATTAAGTATGCTTGTTTAAACGTGTTATATATTTTATTGCTCAAAATTTGGTTACCAAAAAAGGTTAACTTTGATTTGCTCGTTACCAACCCTTGTCGGAAACTTTTTGTTGAAATTTATTTTAATTTCATCTTTTGATTTCATTTATATTGCTATTTATGTTTGGATGCATTTTATTCAGTGTGAACTTTGTGAATTATGAAATGACTTCTCATTGATAAGGTTCAGGCAAAAGTTGTATATTTTCAATGTTATTCAATTTGACATGCATCAAAATTCAATTGCTTGGAACTTTAAAACTCGAACGAGGAAGTAAAGTCATAATTATTTTGAAAAGTACAAAAGTAGTGTCTCTATTAGCTTCTTATAAGAAGTTGCTTCGATATTTATGTAAATCCTACTTGTACTATTTTAGGCAAACCAAATCCTCTAATTTTATGCTTGGTTGACCAGTTCTAAATGTTAGTGAGGAGTGTGTCCAGATTATGATTACTTGCACTCAAGGATATATTTGTTATCGAGTTTAAGCTTTTGACTTAATGATTCAAACAGGAGTTAAACATGAGCATATCTACAGCTTGAGGTTGATTCTCATGTGTGAGCGTGCACGACATGGAATACCTTATTTGCTATTCATTTAGTGCTAAAAAATACAATTTGACAGGTTGATAACATTTTATGTAAAAGTACTTCCTTATTGTTGAAAGTTTTGTTAATTTTCAAATATTTATTTGCAAACATAAAATCACTTGAACAATTGGCTATCGATTGTTTTCATTATTTAGTGAATGTAGCAAAATTGGAAGTTACGCAAACATAGATATGATATTAACGTCATGAATGTTGAACATGATGAATGTCAATATGTGGGCCTATACAATTCCATGTTCAGGAGATATTTGATGATTATTGTATAATTAGATGTAAGCTTTATAATTATTATATGTTGGTGGAGGATTAATTAATTCATTTATGTAGTGAACACATTTTATATTTTGATTTGTGTGCATCATATCAGACAATGTTATTAGACCTTGAGAGGTTATGAGTTTGTTAAGGCATGAAGATGTGAATTATTATGCACATCAAATTATTGGGAAAAGATTAATGAACTTCAAATATTTCACAGGGTTCAATTATTCACAATGGTAGAAGTTTTGATTTATTGTTTTGATTTGTTCTTTCAAATTTATCCTATTGGAATGTCCTAATTTGTTCAGACTTGAAGACTTCTTTATCAATTTTTGTTGGGTTATTTAACCACTTAAAATACCATTGCTTTATTTTAATTTATATAAAATGACCTTGTTTTCATTTCAAATCAAATTGTTTTAATTAATTAGATTTGAATTATTTGATTTCACCCTGTTGATGTTGAATTTGATTCGAACTTTAAGTTATTGTTTATACCGTTATTTCACTTCATTACTAATATTATTTTATATGCAAAAAACGGGTATGTTGGCACATTGAGCAAAATTATTTAAAAAATGCACATTTCCGCAAACCATCATGGAGTAAAGAATGAAAATGTGACTATTTATGTGCTTCGTTATTTTTTCATTATTTTGCAGTTTACCGATTCCTCTGAAGTATGATTTTGAACGATCCATCACAATATTAATGTGTTTGTGTACGGAGTATCGTCGGAGTCACGCTTAAAAACGGGGATTGCGAATTCTGTACAAGTACAAAAGAAAATCGATATATAATCTCAATTCTATGTGTGAGTTGAAACCATTATTTGGATCATTATGTTTGAATAGCGCGGGGTTCTAAATCAAAATAAATTTCGTTCATAAGGCCAAAAAATTAAATTGTTGTATTGGAGTAACAAGATATTTTCAAATAGGGTAGGGCGGGTGGCTTTTTTTTAATTTTTTTTAAAGTTTAACCGTATTTGATCTGTATGTACCATATGCATATGTACACGTCTTTATATGGACCAACTTTCCGAATTACCAACTTTTATCGAGGATGAAACATGCTTCCACTCGTCATCGCTGAACTTGTCCACCAACTGTTGTGTTTAATCTACCCTCTGAAGTACAGAAAATAACAATTTTGGTCCCACTTTGCCTGTTACCGACACGCTATAGTTGAGCATGGGGGTAGCCATTTTGGAGTTGTCGAGGCAATAATATGGATCTTGACCAACTTCCTGGAATCGCTATATTCAACTCCAGGTTTATTCCGTCACAGCAAGGGAACTTCGTCAAGATCCGTCTCGTTGTGTTGTCGAGTTGTCATGTTTACGTTTCCTTTTTTGAAGGAGCGTTTTTTTACTTCGGTTTTTGTCTTTCTCTTTCTTTCTTGCTTTTTTTTGAAATGTTTAGGTATGGGGAGTTTTTAGGGTCGGGCGGGTTACTCCAATATAACAATTTGTTTTTGGCCTAATGTGGCTACTGGAGATGAGACATGGGCATACCTGTATAACCTCTAGAGTAAGGTTCAATCCAAGCAATGGCGCCATAGCTTTTCACCACGTCCCAGGAAATTCAAGGCGGCCAGATCGACTTAGAAGGTGATGGCTACAGTGCTGTGGGACAAAGAGGGTGTTGTTCTCACAGTCCTGAGGGGACTCACACAGTCATTAGTGAAAGATATGTAACTACACTTCGCAAGCTGAGGGAAGCCATCAGGAAGAAGAGACCACTTAAAGATATTCATTCCATACAGCTCCACACGATAACACCACTGTTTGATCACTAACAATATATAGCCATTTAATTTTAAAGGCACATTATTGGTGGCGCTATTTCTATAAATAGATTTTCCAGGTTTTAAGAATCTGTGACCCTTAGTTTGGCATTTGTCACTTGGAAAAGGTAAAGGAGACCAAAAGCAAATTTTTTTTCATGTTAAATTCACACAACAAGTATTTAATTTATGCAATATGCATATAATTAATTTCTAAAAAATGAATAGTGCCACCAATAATGAAACTTCAGAATATGGGATAAAAATGAGTTTTTTTGATCTAAAATGAGCATTTTTTTGAGATAAAATATGAAATTAAATTATGGAAACAAATATTACAGTGTAACACCTACTCCCAGAATTAATTAAAACACTTTTAAGGGCCTGCATTTATTGTAACAGTGCATTTTTGTCAAAAAATTAATAAATTAACCCATCAAACAGTGGTGATAATGCAAGGCCACAAATGTCACTTTTCACAACCCAAGCAATAGTCAAAATTGGGTGGTCTGTGATACCTCATCCACCATACACTCTTGACTTGGCCTTCAGACTTTTATCTGTTTGGGCCAATGAAAGAAAGTATCTGTGGTTACCCTTTTGAAGACTTGGATGAAGTCAAATCACCTGTTAACGCAACCCTTACAAGCACCTGATATCGGGATATTATTCCGGTGCTCACCGCTAAATGTACTCCTTTGTCTATACGGAATCAGCACGTATGACGAAAGTCTATTGAAAGCAGCCCAGCTATAGAACTGTTTAGATTTTGACGTCACGATATCGATTCAAGAAATTGACCCGCCCAATTATTGATATATCATGGCGTATAAAGCCCAAGGGAATTCCGCTTGTTTTAGATAATTAAATAATAGCAAAGCTTTTTAAGTTGGATAAATTATCACTTGACTATCTGTTCTTTCTCGGAATGGTTCAATTTACCTTGTGACTGTTTTCATCTCCGAATAACAAGTGATTAAAGTTGGAATCTATTTCACGTGATCTTCAATGGTGAAAAGTTTTTGAGGCAAATATCATAACTGCTTCGTCGTTCTAGGTATCTTTTTGCATTATATGATCAATATGACACCTTATTTGTCGAAATTGATATATCAAGGCGATCAAATTTTATAACAGAAAATATGCTGGAAATTCTTATTATTTTCTTTATTTTTTGCTACCTATTTTCACCAGTATCTTGAAAAGTGTTCTTTTCGGGGTGAGTCATCACATATGTGTGCATTACCAAAAGGTAACCTAACTTACGGCATATGACCTTTTCTTAGGAATAGTATTCGAAACTCCCTCCGGGGTGGGGTGGGGATGTGTTCACTCAAATAATGCTGCAGGCTTTTTTCTGAAGACAAAAGACCCTTTTCCCCTATTCACACATCCTAAATGGGGATTTTACCGCCAACGTTTTAACACTAGGGTTTGAAAAGTACCGTATTTCTTGATTTGTTGCTAAACGATGTCACCCGATTCACCTCTCTTTCCTCAAAAACAACCCTAATTCACTTTTTTTAGTCCGGCTTTGCCTGCTGCATTATACTTGTGCGCCCCCGGGATTTCTTTCTCTCCCTCTTCTCCTCTCTCTTTCTCCCTGCCGCTCAATTATACATAGACGTACCAAAAAATGAGCATAGTGTTTCGGCCTTTTTAAAGTAATGTCGGTTGCTTTGGCACAAGGTCTTCTTAGCGCAATGTTCACAGGCCTCACACGTTTCATCGGTTCGCCAACTGTGTCCTAGTAGCTGCACATCTGATACCTTTATAAGAAATAAGGCAATTAATTTACGGACCCTCCATTACAAACTATTGCAACCGCATCAGCAAGTGTTTATCGGATTGTACCATTTTTAGAGTGGAGATCCCGCACTTCGTAAACTGACCCATGGATGCAATGCCACGTCAGCTGGCATGGTCAAGGAGGTGTCTGTCTGTCTGTCAATCTACTTTCTCGCTCGAAGATGGTAGGTCACACGGTCCTCAAACTTGGTAGGTACGTTGGTGTAGCTTGGTCCGATCGAGTTTACGTTCATTAATCCATTCGAGGTCAAGGTTAAAGATGGAGTGCGTATTAATGTTTGTGGCATGTGTGCATAACTCAAGAGACCCTTCCCCCATCGATCTCAACTACACATACCCCCACCTCAAAGAACGTCCAAAATATCCGGTCATAGTAATTTTTAAGGTTAAACCTATGGGTTAAACCAAAAAATATTAAGAAAAATAATTCAAGGTCATTTCAAGGTCATTGCCATTACTCATGATCTTTTGACCACACGTTGACAAAACTTCGGTCATGAATAGACCACTTTCGTATGTCCCATAATGCATCTAATACCGCAAACTGTGCAGTCGAGTTGTGCGCAATGCGCAGAACTTCTAATATGGTAGATTGAGCAAAATTACGTCACAAGGTCCCGTATTCATGGTATTTGCGGTACTTTCAAGATGCATTATGGGACACACGAAAGTTGTCTATAGCCCTATATTGCTCAAAGTCAAGGTCAGTCAGGGTCAAAAGTTCATTTTCAAGGTCAAACCAAAATATGTTCAAAACGTTCATCCAAGGTCATCTGAGATCATTTCTTCATGTTGGTGCAAGAAAGTCGTAACTGATATTTTTTGTCAAAATTGAGATTTTGATGGAATCATAAAAATGGGTTATTTGGGATATTTTATCAAAGATTTGAGTAAAAATGATGTTTATTTAACCATGTAATAATCAAAATATAATGGCGTATCTACATGAATGATTTTCCGTTTAATGCAAAAAAGTCGTATCTGCACATGATACGACTTTCTTGTATAAGCGATAAAAGCACCCATGTAAACAAGAAAGTCGTATCTGCGCATATACGAATTTCTTGTATTTATAACTGATATATCACCCATGTAAGCAAAGACGTCCTATCTGTTTCATGTATAAGTTATATATTACTCATGTAAGCAAGAAAGTTGTATCTGCACACGACTTTCTTGTGTGAGTGATATATCACCTATGTAAGCAAGAAAGTCGTATCTGCGCAGATACGACTTTCTTGTATAAATAGTATATCACCCATGTAAGCAAGAAAGTCGTATCTGCGTAGATACGACTTTGTTGCTTTTATGGGAAATTCCGATTGCAGATACGCCAGTTTCCCTTTCAAATAATATTTTAAATAATAAACTATATAGCACAAATAAAATATGAGAATACTTACAAAGTTCAATAAATTATATCTCAAAAATTCAAAAATATTGTTTTTCAAAAAATCTGGGGCAGTAAGGCTTTTTAAAAGCTGTTTCTCCTGTAAAATGACAAAGATGCAGATACATTGAACGGAAAATCATTCATGTAGATACGCCATTTTATTTTGATTATTGCATGGTTAAATAAACATCATTTTTACTCAAAACTTTGATGAAATATCCCAAATAACCCATTTTTTTATGATTTTATCAAAATCTCAATTTCGACAAAAATGTCAGTTACGACTTTTTTGCACCCACATGACGATCTGTCCTCAGGAATTTTAACCTGAGTGTGTTCACGAGTTTATATGTCCAGATAATTCCGAAATATTTAGAAGTGAACTGTTTTGGATAAACTGGTAGCGTAAGATTAGTAACTCTGACTCTAGTATTGGAAAGGCCTATCTAGGAAGGATATATTCTTCTTCACTGCTGAGATATATCTGTGACAACGCGGATGATAGGAAAGGAGTGATGGACTCAAACTTGAGGTGTTGATACATTTTCTGTACATAGTTCAGAGTTCAAAGTCGGTGTTAATAGGCACAGAAATATTTACAAAAAGGTCCTGTAACGTCAAGAAAACCCATTTTGTTAAAGCCACTTTAGAGCATTTGATATGAAACAGCATCTTTCTGCATTACCTAAGAGATCAAATTGTTTGCAAAATTTATTCTAATAGCAATTAGGCATTGAAATGAATCTTGCTTTTATTTTTATGGAAAAAGAAATTTGTTGACCAAAGGCATGTCAAATTAGGTTCAACCACGGTAAGACAACAATACAGTTCTAAAAATAATCGTTTTGTTCTTTAAAGATGTGTATTCCGATCACTTTTCACTCACAAAATCAAATTGGAGATTTTGATACCAAATGAAAGGGCATATTTTTCTCATAACCCCTGTAAATTCTCACGACCATATTACGTTTTGTTTAAAGGATATGATAAAAAAAGTGCTGAATTACTGAACATTTGGAAATATCCTATAGGCCTTTGTTTCTATGGGCCACTCTCAGACACATTTTTGAATGTAGTATTAATTTGGCTCAAGGTATGCAAATGAAATTTTACAAATGCTTTATGTAGGTGATGACCCTCCATTCAAAGAACTGTCGCCCTTAAATGTTTGATTACAAATATAATACTTATAAATTAAAAAAAAAAATATCAATCAGGGAAAATATCTAAAAGAAAAAATACTGCATTACTTTACCCTTTACTTAAAACTTACTATATTTCCATCCCTTGCTCTCAGGTCATCAAATTTTGCTCCATTCAGTTTCCCACAGAGGCCACAGAGCTTATCTAAAAAATATAATTCTGGTCTAATCTGAATCACGACCCGGTGTGGTCTACTCCAATACACATTTATGCGACGGAAAATATTTAGAACCTTTATAGATACAAAGGTAAAAAAAAAATTAAAAAAAAATTATTCCTCACGATAGAATAACAAACTTTAGAATTAGACCTGTCTCTGAAGAGACAGGAACCCTGTCCTTTTCGTCATACAATTTCTGCATGCATAAATCAGATTAAGGTACTCCAAGGAAAAGGTCGAAAGACGGGGTCACAATTGGCATTTTTGATCGCTGGTCTAAGATGAATAATTTGACACCTTTATCTTTGAAACCGGACAAAATAAATAAAAAGTTCTTTCTTTTGACCTTTGACCCCAAGGTCTGACGATGGGTCACAACTGACGCATTTGGTCGATGGTTCAAAACGAACAATTTGACACCTCAACCTTTCATCATCATCACTATCCGTCGAAATCCATGACACACTTCTTTGCCAGCCATCTTTATTACGCATAGCACATCCAAGTTTACTGAAGGTCAAGCCAGTATCTCTACATGTGGTTTCAGGGTAAGTTAAGGTCTAATGTGTTTGGACATGGCAGTCTCCATAAGAAGGTCCGATATATAATTGATCCTTGGCTCGAAAGCAGTGACCAGCAACTTTGGAACTTTGCATTTGCGTGTCACAATTCGGTCGTCAGATCTAAATAAGCTCTGCAGTTCTTAATCCTGTTCTGCAATTTCCTTCTTACTAGAACATAGTCAAGCTGTGCTCGGTGTTCTGAGGGATACATGTGTGTTCACGATCTACCTGGAAGATGTTGGAATTTAATGTTGGCAGCAAGCAGTTGGTTCCAGAAAATCTACAAGATGTTTACCATACTTTGTTTATACAATGTTGCCTTGTCTTGACTTAGTTAGGCATTGAAGTCTCCTCCAATGAATAGGGGCGTAGCTAGGGGGGGGGGGGGGGGGGGGGGGGGGGTGGGCAAGTTGCCCCGGGCGCCATCTCTAGGGGGGGGGGCGCCAAATCGTTACTACATGAGAAATAATTAAACCAACATTTCATGCAGTGGCGAAAGCAAAAGGGGACATACTTCATGCTGAAATTAGTCATTAGTCATGTTTACTCCAAGTTTTTACCTATATACTTACCCCTATCAGAATATCACATTTTTTGGCATACATATTGATTAAAGTCTCTAGTTTATACATGCAACTTCACTATTGATTTCATGTCCATTCTCAAGGTCAAACGCCCTATAAAGCCCGACGTTTTGTACCTTTCCGCAAGACGCAAGAGTCATGATTGGCTCGATAGCAGTTATACCACGGGAAGATTATACGGCAATCGAACAACAGCGGTACGCTATAACCATGATGACTTGCAAAGGCCCGGTATACAAGTTAGGAAAATACTAAACATTTTTCGTACACATGGT
>JXSR01S073009.1:78365-89449 GCA_000969725.1 Ophiothrix spiculata
AAAAATGGGGACGAGAAGAAGGGGAGAAAAGAACGGGAAGGAGGGAGAGAAAGAGAAGGAAAGGGAAGGGAAAAGAGAACAGGGGAGAGAAGAAAAAAGAAAAAAGGAAGGAGGGAGGAAGGGAGAAAAGGGAAGGAGAAGGGAAAAAAGGAAAGGAGAGAAAAAAGGAGAGGGAGAAAGAAGAAAGAGGGGAAGAAGGGAACCAAAGACGGTAAGAGAAGGAATAAATAAGAGGCAGAAAAGGGGGAACGACATCTATAGGCGGCGGAAATGGGGGGGGGGGAGCATGTCCCCCCTAAATTTCACGTGGGAGGACGGACCCCCTCAATAAATAAAGAAGAAAGAAAGAAAAGGTCAGGAAATTGAAATTTTCCCTTTGATTTGATAAATGTGAAAAAACCGCAAATTTTCAGATGTAAATTTTCAGGAAATATTTGCCATTTTTGCGCAGGTTTCAAGATTTTCTGAAGGAAATTAGCCGCCCCCGCAACCCCCCTAAAGACCGATGTTTTAGGGCGATACCGACTTTTACCACTGGTTACGCGGCTATGCGCTTGGGTAGGCGGATGTTGTTCATTCTACACAACTGGCCAAACCATGTCAGTTGTGAGACAGTGATACGAGCTAGGATCATTTTTGGTTGAAAAGCTTCCAACTTCTTCATGTCATTCTTTTTGATGGTCCAGATATCAGAGCCATACAGAAGTACTGGGTTGACAAGTGTATTAACAAGCCGTAATTTGGTAGAGAGTGAGATGTCTTCATCACTCCAGACTCTCTGTAATTTCCCTAGTGCTGTTGATGCCAATAGTAATCTGCTTTTGATTTCGCTGGTGGAGTCGTTTGATGGTGTTACTCCCCAAACAATACTTTTCCTGACTTCAGCTTTTTGACAGCTGCTTCAACTTCAGAACGGAGAATGGATGGCTCACTATCCAGAGAAGAACGGCTAGTCCCTGTATTTGATGAATGAAGACAAGGACGGGTCAATGGTAAGCTAATGATTGTAGAGGGCCTTATAGTATTTAAACCATCTTTGTTCTACTTCAGTTGGATTGGAAAGAAGCTCACCATTACTGCTGCGTATAGAGCTGGATGTGGGTCTTCTATCTACACCATTAGTTATGGTCTTGATGGTGTTGAAGACCTCTTTGCTCTTGTTCTGTTGCATGTTGTTCTCCAAGATGATGCTTTTGTCATTGAACCATTTTTCTATCTCAGCTGTAAGACCTTTTTTCAAGCTTGTCAGGTAGTTGTACTCTTGTGAATTGTAAATGGCCTTCTTCCTTGCTTTCCTTCTTTCATCTGTCAGTGCTAGAGTTGCATCGGAGATCCAGAGCTTCTACTTTACTCGATGAATTCCAAGGACTTCATCTGCTGTCTCTTTGATGATTGTGGGATGAAGGGATGAAGGGAGTGGTCTGATCCAACATCAACACTTTGAAATGATCTGGTGTTATCCACTGCTGATCTCCACCCATATCTAATCAAGATCAGTTCAATCATGCTCTTAGTCTTATGATCGGGTGAAATCCATGTCCACTTCCGGGAAGGTTTGTGTTTGAAGAGAGTGTTGGATATTACGAGGCGGTTTTCTTAATATAAAAGGCGTTCACCTCTGTCATTCATCTCTCCATATCCGTGTCTCCCAATAGTAGGTCCCCAGGTTTTATGGTCATTCCCTACCTTGGCATTCCAATCCCCCATGATGATAAGTAGGTCTTGTTTAGGGGTTGCATCAACTTTGCTTTGGGTTGGCATAAAAGTCTTCTACTACATCATCAGCATGCGAAGATGTCGGCGCATACACTTGGAATATCGTGATGTTAGGGCCTTGACCTCTGCATCTGATGGACATGATGCGTTCACTAATTGGATCAAAGCTAAGTATGGACTTGTATGCAGTTAGGGCCTTGACCTCTGCATCTGATGGACATGATGCGTTCACTAATTGGATCAAAGCTAAGTATGGACTTGTATGCAGTATCACTTAAAAGAAATCCTACACCTGCTTGCCCTTCTTTGTTGGCTCCAGAGAAGATGGATTTAACACCCCTCATCAAGATCCATAACTCCTTAGTCTTTTTATCGCAACTCTGCCAGACCAACTACATCCCATTTCAATCTTTGCATCTCTTTTACAAGAAGGTCACTCTTTCCTACATTCCAGGTACCAATGTTCACTGTTTGGCACTACTCAATTTCAGAACATTCCTTTCATTTCGATCAGCAGATGGATCGGCTATACACTTTCCAATAGATGGCTTTCGGTGTGTAGCGTCATAAGCTGTTTATGGTTGGTCTCTACCCGATTTTGGTTGGTATACACACTCTCCTGGTGGGGTCTTGAGGAAGTGCGGGGAGCTTGCTTGGCCAGGCGACCTCCCATCTGGCATGTCTTTTTCTTTATTATCTTGTCTCTTCATGTTTTTTCTTCGTGGCTTCACGGACTATAGAATGAGCGATGTCCAGTTCTCTCCCATTCCGCAGTAAGAACTACAGCTGTTGGTTTGTTCCATTACTTGATTGTGATGACATAATCAATACTGAGCTATTGCTGCTGCCCAATAGTCAGGATGTTAAAAGGAGTCTTTTGTAATCAGATGTTATGACAAACAGGGGCTCCAACAATTAATTCCACACAAAACTATACTTCACTCTATTAGATAAAAGATATCAGATAGAGTAGTCTGTGGGAAAAACCTTGATTTGGGGCTTGACTGCAAAATGGAGTCTGCACAATTGTTCTTGACTGATTCTAATTCTTTGAGACCCATAGATTCCAGAACTGAATGATGCAAAATCCGAACCATTGAGCATTTTGAGAAATCCAAGATAAAACAAAATGGCTACTAAAACAAAGGGGTGATATTTCAAAATTGGTCAAATTTTGTTCAAAACCACACCAACATGTTCCTCTCATCACAAGGAAGCAGAAAAAGTATACTTTTACCTATGTCTGAAATATGGTTCTGGAGTTATAGCCAAAAATGTGAAAGGTCATATCAGAGGTCACGGAACTGGCCCTATGGGAGTCAAAAATTTCAAAAGTATCCGATTTTGTTCAGAATGGTCTCAAACTATTCGTCTTGCAAAATTGTCTGCACAAAGTAACAGTTTAAAATCGACTTGACTCTGCAAGTCTCACGTAGGGTATCAAACTTATAAAGAATTGTTAAATTAATGACAATGGTGCATTAAATTGCCCAAAGTGTTTCAAATACCTAGAAACTATTCTTAAAAGTGTTCAAATGGTGTAGAGTTAAGGTTTTTAGTAGTTTTCAAGTATTTTGCGTAGTATTCTAGTAAGAAATGACATACATTTACGTGCTTTGGCGCTTTATTGGTGTTTCAGTGGACATTTAGGATATTTTTAAGGACTTTTTTTTTTTGGGGGGGGGGGAGAGGCATTGAGTAAAAATCAACGATTTTAAGACTTTTTAAGCAACCAAATTTGAACCCTTACATCAATCTTGTTTTAGAAGATAAAACGCCGTAAAATTAAACAACAAAAGAAAAATTGCAGTAAATATGTTGACTTATTGAAGTTATCACTTGAATTTGAACTTTTACAATGTTTGAAGTTGGATATATTTACTAAGTTTGGAATTTTTAATGAAACTGCGTGAATTGTTGTACATTGTATACCTTGTTGAAATACTGGACTAAAAAGTGGTAGGTACATAATTTTAAATATTCTTATACTTAGTTTAAATAAAATGAAAAGTGTATAGTGATATAGAATGTCGACAAGATTCTAAAAGCATTAATAATGATAAAATTGGATTCTTGTATTCAACTCATAGCTCGACCAATTAGTTGGTGTATTGGACTCATAGAATCCAATTTTATACCAAAATCGGTTATTATATACCAGAGATAAAAGACATCAAAGTGTTGCCAGAAAGAAAGAAATAGAGAAAAAGAAAGAAAGAAAGAAAAGTAAGAAAGGAAAGAAGGAAAATAAAGAGAAAAGAAAGAAAAAGAAAGGGAGAAAGAAAGATAAAGAAAGAACGAAAGTAACACGTCAGATACAGAACTCTATCTTCGGCAGGGTAAAGACGTCCGATACAGCACCCTACCGAAGTCTTCGGCAGGGTAATTAAAATGCAAGTTTATGTTTGATCGTTGGGAATAAAACTTCCATCTTTTATTACATTAAAGCATTCACTTTCAAGCCTTAAGAATCATGAAGTAACGAACCCCGGTGGTCGCTGTTATATCAACCTCTATTTGTTGATAAAAGATAACACATCAAACCTTACATTAAATGAAATTTCTAAATATATTATTCCTTTAAGGCCTTAAAAAATGCAGTGCAATTTATAGTTGTACGCAAGTTACAAAATGTGAGCGGTGTGTATTATTTTGATAATATAGCGAGCATCGGTAAAAAGTATAGTAGAACCTTTCGTAGATCGGTAGGGCTATAAGCAAATATGACGTCATTTACAATTGCATACTCTATTATTGATCGATGTTACTCTTAGCTGCATTCGAAGGTTTGATTTGTCTGCCACTACCAATTTATTTTACCATCGTAATTGAAAATAACAAGATTAATGTTGTCTTTGCATTAATTTTCGTAAATCGATCCATTATCTAATTTAATCAAAATGATTTATTTCAGAAAAATAAATCTTATGTAGAAAGAGAGTAATACCAATTTATTGCAACAGAGATCAATGTCCCTGCCGGGATTTGAACCAACGACCTTACTACTAGTCGTTTTAGTTTGCGTATCCGACTATTTCGCCAAAATGTGGGCAAAAGGATATTAGAATATGAATCACACACACCCCCACACAGCCCCCATGCGAAATGAAATGGAGATAAGAGATTTATTACATACCACTGCATTGCAATATTGATAAATAAGTACTCCAATCGGTCCGTGAACTATGTAAACCTTTTCTGTTACTCTTGACCTACTGTTTAGTCCCTTATTTAGATCCGTGGTGTACACATTTAATGCACTATCAAGCTCAACTTCCTGAAATAATAATATTAATAATAATTGGCTAGCTTTTCAGATATAGTCCATGCTTCACTGCCGTGGAGAAGGACAGAACACATACGCAGCTTAAATTTCTTATAGAGAGCAATAACTTCCAGATCTTGGTGAGTTTGTTGCAGGCTCTCCATGCTGTCGCTTTTCTGAATTTAATGTCCTTTTTGTGCTTTCCATCCAGGCCCTAAGGTATTTGAAACTGTGTACCTCTTCAAGCTCAAGTGCCATCGCTTGTTCTGATGGCTCTTCCTATGATGTTGCTGAAAGCCATGAGTTTTGTCTTTCTTGCGTTCATTTTGAGGCCAATCTTTCCAACTGACTTCTCCACTCTTAGCAGGAGTTCTTGTGCCTGTTCCATTTCCTCAGACAGAAGAGCTATGTAATCGCATGAATACATTTGTTCTTGGGTCGAAACCCGGGCTCCGCACCGCTCCTTGTTTCCTCAAACAAGAAACTTTACTCTACTCGCTTCGTGCTTCGTAGGGCACGTACGACCGTCAATCCCATTTGAATGGTTTCTGACACATTTTCGGATGTAAATGAACGTCACGAAAACTTTCCCGCTTATGTCGACTATACCTTCAACAGTATATCATTTCTCTTTAGGACCAGAGAGCTCATCTGGATGCTGAACAGGCTTTTATGCGATTAAGCGTAGAAGAAGTAGAATAGTTCAAAATACATGAAATCCATTTGATAAATCAATTGTACCAATATGATAGTATATATAGTGTATTGAATTAAATGGTTAAGCTCTAAATTCCAACCGTACTAGAAAGAGACCCCAAAGCTCGTGCTCGGGCCTTTAGAACATACTAGTATTTGGGCAATTAAAAGTGACGTTTGTTATACATACATTATACTCACCCATCTTAGGTCACTATCTTGTGTTCGAACAAACAGTTTCTTTATAGTTGAGATTCTAGGAGTCATTTTATGGAATTCGCCGATTATATCTAATGCGACGCCAGCAATTCCATTAGGCGTTGTGCAATTTTGGACCAAAGTGTAGCTGCAAGTCCCATGAAAGTCGAATTTTACAGAATCAAAAGTACTGAAATGGGGGTCTCCAGATACGACACACGTGCCTGTAATGTTTGTAACAGTAACAATGTTAAAACGTATAGGTAAAACATGTGTATATATACGGTATATATATATACTAGTATATAGAGAGACCATTCCTATGATATTGATAATTCCGCCGTTGAGAGGTTAAATCCATATAATCAGAACTCAGAACGAGGCAAAGTATGGTCAAGATATTTCATCTTATGTATCTATTTAGTACCGTTCTACATGACAACAGCTCAGTCAAAGGATATTAATCAAACTTTACCGGAATGTTTGTCTGACCAAAATACTATTCATGTATCACTTTTTGGCCAATTGTGTGGATTTACACTCTCAAAGGCGGAAATATGACAACATTGGTCGCCGTACATTATACGCTATTTACAAAATATTTACAAAACTTGGTTGTTACTGTAATCTTTAAGGGGCGGCTTCAAAACTCAACCGGTGGTTGTCTGCCGGTTCTGGACGGTTTCCTATTGTTTATTCCGGTTGAACCGCCCAGAACCGCCCAGACAACCGCCGGTTGAGTTTTGAAGGCGCCCATAACCATGACAAAAGCACTGAGAAATTAGTGCATGCATTTATTAGCTCAATATTGAACACTTGCAATAGTATTCTTGTTGGCCTCGCTAAGTTACAACGACTCCAAAACACGGTTGTCCGTGTAGTTCTAGTTTATCTAGTCGGAAAACCAGAACGCATCACCCTATCATTATGTTTGTAACGTTTGTAACCAGTGACAATGTTAAAACGTGTAGGTAAAACATAAGTATAGACCATTCATTTCACTTGCTTCCATTCTGTGAAATATAAAGTACAAGATCTTGCTGTTGACTTTCAAAATTCTCTCCGGGTAGTGACTTCCCTGCTTATTTAACTGACCTTGTGTTAAAATACAATCCTTCACGTCCCACTCGTCCCATAAATGATGACAGCAAGAAAAAAATAATAAAGATTCAATTTAAAGTACGACTCTGATATTATAGTGGTCATGGTGGTAAACATTTAATCTTTTTATGAGTTATTTTTTCACAATTGTTGCGCCATTTCCGGGCAAATGTTTAAAAAAACAACCCGCAAAAGTTGCCTTCAAACAGTAATTTCCCCCGAAAATATTTATTTTTATGAATTCATACAACATTTTGGCAATTTGCTACACTGAAAAAAATTTGGGTGAACCTTTTTTGTCTTAGATGATCATCAAGTTTCCTTTTATGTGAGAAATTGAAGTCACTAGTGCTAGTTGTAGGGCTAAAGAAAAAAATATATTTTAACAGCTCCTTTAGGCCCAAACCTAAAGCGCTATGTGGTTAAATGTAAATTAATTGCCCCAGTGATGCGCGCAAGAAGCTTAGAGAAAGTTTTTCTTGCTTTATAAAGAGTGACCTATGCGAGCACAACATTCAATTTAATTTCCTTTTTGTCAACAAAATGACCGAATGCGTGTTTTTCAAGACTTTCCTTTGCTTGATACCATAGCAACAACTGGTCTAAAGCACTTTAAACTATTACTTCATGTAGACACTTTTGCGAAAGGAACATTTTGAGACCATTTGAAGACAATCTTGCGTGACCCCTTAACCGTACTTCGGAGTTACGTAAAAGTGTACTTTTTTCTTTTTCTTCATGAGGAGAGGAACTCGTTGAAATGGCTTTTAACCTGTTTTGAAATTTCACCACCTGTTTTAGCAGCCATTTTGTTTTATGCAAATTAATCGCTGTTCCACCAAGTAGATTTTTCTAGATTTTTGATATGAAGAGTATGTTTCCAAAAGGGCCTAAATCCATCTGAGTACATTTTGAGAAAACCAGCAAAACCGTTTTTATTGTTGTGCAAAATTACTTTGCAAGTTTTTGCTGCTTTACATTTTAGGAATTGGTCCTCTTACTAAAATGACAACACTCAAGGAAATCAGAACTTCTTTATTATTTTTTTTATGTAAAGCTTTATTTTCACTTGGTTGTGGATTTAGGCCCTTTTGGAAACAAACTGAGATTTCTGTGCCCCGGTAAGCTCAATGAAAGCAAGTTATGGCCAAAATAGTTTAATTCCATGAAACTACTACTACAGGGTGGATCAAAAAACTTTGAACCCAAGTTCAAGGTCACGTTTCAGACAGTAATTCTACCTCAATCAACTTGAATTTGCACAAGAATCATTATTAATACCTTTTACACAATTCCTGTATAGTACTACACCATGGCACCAATAATTAAATTTTTATTCAAAGTTGATTTTTGTCCTTTTTTGGAATGATCTCTTCATTTTGGGTTTATTTCCAAACGGGCCTAAATCCATCTGATAATCACCAAAAGAATAATTTCTTGTCATGTTTAATTTATTTTTAAGCATTTTCTGCTTTACACGTTAGGGGTTGGTCCTCTAACTATAGTGACATCACTTTTTGAAATCAAAACTTTATTGCTTATTTTTTATTGATAGCTGTATTTACACCCTTAAATGGATTTAGGCCCTTTTGGAAACAAACTGCTGTGGATTTAGGCCAATTTGGAAACAAACACAGATTTATGCGTACTGGTAAACTCCATAAAAACAAGTTCGACAGAAAATAGTTTGGCGCTATGATACTACTACTATAGTACTACACTATGGCACCAATAACTCAATTTTGACCAAAAGTGGACTTAGACCCTTTTGGAAACAAGCTCTTCATATGTTGTTGTACGTATATGTTTGATATTATCCTGCAAACTGTCGTTACTTTTGCAATTTGTTTCACCAAGTTTTAAAATTTCTAGTAGCCTATAACAATTTATACAAACTATCAAATGAATACATTATGCCTACTTGTGTATACTAAATCATATGTAATTAGATTAACATCAACAATCATGAGTTTGACTTCTTATATTGTCATTTTTGCTATTCTTAGACTATGATCACAATACGTCGTACGAACAGTTACGAACAGTCCATAGTCCATATAATAGGACCACGCCACGCCCTCGCTGCTCGCTTTGCTCGCTGCTCGTGGTCCTTTTAAACGGACTAAATAACACTGCTCGTAATTGTTCGTACGAGTTATTGTGACCATAGTCTTACTCAAATGCAAATGATTTACTTGTCCATATCGAGTTTGACTAATTTGAACTAAATTAAGTAAAATGTACTCATATCTTTCCTTACTTACTTGCACTTACTCAAATAAATGTGACCCGTCATATCGAAAGGTACCTTAATTATACCGGCATAGTAAATTACGAGATACAGGCCATTGAAGCTGGGTATAGCCAAAATCACGGCCAAGGTCGAATTTCTAATTCTAATTTCAAAGAACCATTACCTTTGAAGTGTATGCTATCATATTAATCAGGTTAATGATTAATAATTGTTTTAAAAATAGAGATAAAAATCCTTTCTCCATTCAAGTTTTACCAGTTCAGAAATTTTAAACTTGATTTTCTCAGTACTACAGTTTTCTGAATCAGCTCGATGCCTTTTACCAATTTGGATGTAACTATGCAATCCAACATCAAATAACCAAAAGCAAGGTGTCATTTTAAAGCTTGAAATATAATCTTTCAGATGAGACCAAAAAATCAATGTTCATTTTGGAACCCTTAAGGTACCTTTCGATATGACGGGTCACAAATTATGTTAAACTTATTTTTGCCCATTTTGAGGTTTTGACACTTATTTTTTCAATGATATGAAAGAATTAACGAACTGAGTATAAATCATGTTTTTTTGAGTCGGAACTACTTAACACACTAATCATATTTTAAGAATAGTTATTTGCAAAGGTAATATGTTTTATGCACCTTCCATGTAAATATCATAACTCGTTGTCTTCTGCCCGAGAACTTTGTTTTGGTTTTGTGATTTCGATCAGTTAACTTACCGTTACTACTAGATGCGCCTTTGGGAAAATCATGGAATGGTTCACACTCTGAGTCATCTGTTACCTGGCCAGACACCGCCGAAATCAGCAAAAAGAAAAGTGTCACATATATTATCCACCCTGAAGCCATGTCAATCACCGGAATCGCTAAAAATACGATTTATAATAGATTTACATCGTAAGACTTTTTACAGTAGTCAAATCTGTATATATACATTTTTTGTGGCTCTCGCGTGAGTTAAAATAAGAAAAAAAAAATTGTAATGATAAGTGACACTACCTTCTCTTGCTTAGAAAGAGAGATAAGAAAGCAACGACCTTAACAAGATTAAATTTTGTGTTACACAAATCAAATTGTGGTAGTTTGATTGTTTTAGCTAAACCTTGTTCAAGTGATTTCTGGCCGTAACAAAGTTGATACTTGCATATGAATTTTAGAGTCATTGGGAATTTTATGAAAAAAGAGGATTGTTATTTAACTGTAATGTAGTAATAAGAGAAAAAACACACAAATATTTGAATAGAATTAAGTCACTAAACGTCCTAAGAAATCTCCCTAAAATATCTTCCTAAACAAGCATTCACCGGTTTTATTAGCGTCAATATGAGCGAAATGATAATCTTTAGATTAATAAAACCGGACGATTGAGACTTTTCCCAAATAACTACTTTATAAGCCGTACGAATCAGACTTGTTTAGCAACAACTGTTGCAGTTTTATCTAGAGTTATACAAATGAATACAAGCTCATACGTAATCAACATTTGACGGGTACTTATCTCAATTGTAAGTGCAATTTTAATTCTGTGTCAGCCAAAAGGAACTGAAACAAACCTTTGATGTGTATCTTCAAATCTGCTGTATAGATAGTCTGATCACGGATTGGTACTTGTTGTGAAGGCTAGACACGAGAATATTAGGAGCAAAGCTGGAGTAGATTATATAAATAGGGCAAACAGTTATTCATCCAACTAACTACATTCTATCATTGTTCACCCCACGTGACTAGCAAACAACAATCTATTGATGCACTTATTTTTGTTTCTTTGTCGCCTCTACTTCTTTCAGTCTAATCTATCTATCTATCTATCTATCTAATCTATCTATTTATTTATCTATCTATCTATCTATCT
>JXSR01S073010.1:11920-22783 GCA_000969725.1 Ophiothrix spiculata
CAAAAATGGCACCCATTTAGGGACCGTAGCCTTAAGGTACTTCCCAGCGCATCAAGAAGCTCAAGAAAAGGTTGCCAAATTATTCCTGCTATTCTTACATTCATCCAGTTCAATCGGCAGGAATAGCTGATTAACTTCATAAAGTGAATTAACATGAGAGGGGGCTGATCAGAGGAGGGTGGTCGTGGCAACTGTTACTGGTTGCCGGACGGTATCGTAGCCGATCCCCCGTATGCGTCATGTCCTATACCGCCTCCAGCGTAAAGCCGTTGTGATTCGTGGAAAAACAACACTTCCGGGATGGTCACTAAAATTATTTTCGTAATCGGTAAAGAAATATGATAACATCTATTAAAAAAGTGGGGTTCACGCTTGAGCGCCAGCGGATTTGAAATAACATAAATATGTTGATTTCTATAAGAACACTTTTGTAATTTTTTGAGGAAAGGTTGAAATATGATTTTTGTAATATTTTCTTTAATACCTGACCCGGCCGGCTTAACCCAATAGAAATACACGTGAAAAGTATCTTAAATTTGCATTTTAGAAATCCCTCGTATTAAATCTAGTGGATGCTATTAATCGTGTCCTATGCCAACTGTGGCTGATAAATATATAACGTTAAGCTGAAGTGTAAATTCGAAGGAGTTGAGTTTTATCAGTAATACACATTACCAGAAATAACAAAATAAATAAACATTTCATGGAAGCGACTTAGAATAACCACTCATTTTAAAATCTACGTTGGGAAAATAAAAATGCCCATGCCTATTTTGAATACTAGAAATAAGGAAAACGAAAATAAGTTTATTTTCATTTTGCTGACCTATTTCTTGACAATTAGAATTACTATGCACGATATGCGTTTCAAGACTATTATTGTTGAATGCACTGCATGTTCTGGTCGATAATTTTCTTTTTGATTCAAAAATAAATATGATCGAATGTGTTTTATTGTAATATTATGCTGGAAACGTGATGAGAAATATGGCTGCCCCAATAAGTTCAAATATAATTACTTACCTCAATTAGGATATGTTTAATAATAACTAACAACAGGTATCTTACTTTTCCTAATTTAGAAGATTTTTATGATAATAATACATAAGTTGTAAGTTATAGTTAGAGAAAAGTATTACTAGTACATTGTAAGCACAGACCATAATTATTTTTGTACATTGTTTCCATACAACAAATTGGAATATACATGTACAGGGTGAGTCAAAGAAAAGTGTAATCTAATCAGTGTTTTTATTCAACCAGTTCCTTTTATTCTTCTGCAAAATTATTACGAGTACGACGTTTCGGGTACAACCCTTCAACTGGTATATACATGGCAAAAGAACAATATTTACAAAAATGGAAAACTAATATGAGGAAATATATATACAGTCTAAAAGGTGTTAAATGCAATATACAGAATGTCCCAAAAACACTTTTATGTTGTTATCCAACTGGCTATTTTGACTTTATACGACTTCTACAGTACCACGCAGGTTCATAATTATACGTCTGACCCGTATTTTGTTTTTTTTTGCTTGTTCATTCCTAGGTGTATTGGGGTGTTTGTTTTGCTGTTTGTTTGTTGTTTTATTGTAATTGCTGTTGTTGTGTGTGCCGTTAGGGAGAGTGTGTTTGGGAATCGATTGTGTTAATGTGTTTTTCTGTTTTATTTTGTTTTTACCTTTCTTCTATATAGTCATTTTTTCTCTTTTTGCGTTATTCAATAACATAAATTGTATATTCTTTTATCTTCGATACAATTTTCAAGGCTCGCTAAACGTCATGATCGTAAACATGTAATACCAACACAAAACAAATATGCGTTCCCTACGCAACTACAAGTTCAAAAACGTATTCAGAAACAATTACAAATAGAGTATAAAACAATATCATACACCATGAGAAAATGATACTTAAAGCTTACAATTTTCTTCATAACCTACCCCAATTTTAAAAGTGTATGAATACTATGTTTTACTATATCTACCGAACTGCTTATTGTTTGTACTTAAAATACATTTCATAACAGAAAGTAGCGTGAATGAAAATTGATCGTTGAACGTCTGTCCGGAATTCATTGAAAATGGAAAATTAAATTAATTTGTACTTAGGGAAATTATGCTGAGGCCCTGAATTTACTCATTTTAATGCCAGCTCCATACTGAGTGTTGTGTGCCTTTGAGAAATGTACTATTCTAATCAATAAAACCTATAAATGCATTTATGTTGCTTCTATAATTATGTGTGTACGGTAATTCATAATTTTTTTTAAAGTTTTTACTATTTACGTTTGGTGATTTCTGCTACCTCTCTGAAATTGCCTTAAACTGTTAAAGCAAATATCCGTTTTAACTTTTATGTTATGGTTCTTCAAAGGACATTAAGAATTACAAGGTGGGATCACACAGGGTTTTTACCGCATTACTTTCAACTTTATTACAACAAATCCATCTCAACGACGGGAATTGTCGTCGTTCGTTTTTTTAATACGCCGACACGATTGTAAGAAATTTGGGTCAGACGTATTACGAGAGCAAAATGTATTGTAGTAAATCCGACCTCGTCGTTCTTCTGACCCCGGCCATAGTCATAATTACATAAACATGAAAAACAAACTTTAGTTGTCTCCGCTTTCGCAGATGGTCACATTATAAAATTACACTAATCAGCAAACCGCTAAGATTTGTAACATGTTGTTTGTTCCTGTCCTAAAATTAGCTACTTCAAAACAATTCACGATGTCGCAATGTGTCAAATACCATATTTACAAAATTCTTATTACCCACGTTTTAAATTATTATTAATTATCAAATTTGTCAGCAGCTTGACAATACTGTTACCAACCACCTCCAGCATGTCAAATAGCAGTAAAATGATATATCTACAGTATACATTTTTTGATTGATTTAATCAATTTATTTAAGGAAGGAAAGGTGTTTGAAATATATAAAGCATGTAATTTTAATTGAATTGATAGATATCACCTGTTAAATTACTCAGGAAAATGTGTTATACTGCGATTTGGTAAGTTTAATAATCAGTGCTTTCCTTTCAAGACCCACGGGCAATAGATAATATCGGTATCATTGTCGCTAAATATATTATTCAAAATCGATATATTTCCCATGGCTAATTGCAATTGGTTCCTATTAAATATACATATTATGTTGAATATTGACTTTACAAATATATTTTAACAGGACATTGTACTTTAGTATAGAGGGTATTAACCTCTCATCAATATCCCTTTTTGGAAACGAATCACTTCGGAATTATATATGCATGTCATCGTATTTTAGTTTTATGATGAATGGAAAATGCAAATTTAACTTTAATGATGTAATATGATGATGTTGCTTTATGTTAATGTCAGAAGTTTATATAAATATGTTGTCTTATAGTGGAGTCCGAAGTTCGTATCTAGGAAAACCGCTTACTTTATCACGGAAAAGAACTTTTTCTGATTTTGTTTTGACTAACTATTACTAAGTGCAAAATTCTATTTTTCAAACCAATTTCAATAGTCGTGTTTATAATAAATCTCATTTTTATTTAAAAGAAATGTTTTGTTGAAATATCTCCCTTACCTGTAAGTATAGATAGTCTATTCATAGCAGGAAAGGGGTTATTCCTAGATGTATCCAATATATCCTGGCGGTATATTTCTCCTTTGATTTTGTATATTTTCCTGTGAAAATCTTCAATAGTCGGAGTGTACTGTTCAACAAATTGTCCAGCCAGAAACCGTTTAACAATTGAAGTTTTTCCAGTTTTAGGTGACCCTAAAACAACCAAACGATAACAGTTTTTAGCTGGTGTATTGAGTTCAGATTCAAAAACGGTAGCACTCAATGATGCAGACATTTTGATGTGTTCTTTATTTCAATATCCTCACGTAAAAGATGATGATAAATTTATATCAAAGCACCAATTCTATTGAGAGAGTATTATGTGAGCAAAATATAGGAAACAAGTGAAGAAGTGGTCAAGTGCCATTTTGACGAAATTGAGTTATTGGTGGTTTTGAGGTCACAGAAAGACATTTTGATCAATTTTTGGGCGATTAACCCTCTCGTAAGGGGTCGTCACGCTTGAGTGATTTTTGGGTCAAATTTGAGAAACGCTCAAAATATAAATATGTCAAGTTACATATCAAATTACTCGTTTCGTTATGCAGATTCCAAATATACATGTGTTTTACATCTCTTCAGGGCTTGATTGAGGAGATACAACCTATAAAATCAATACGAGGTCAAGTGAGGTCAAACAAGGTCCGATTTTCGTGAATGACATTTCTAATTGTTCGTCTCGAGTTGCATATTCCAAAAACATATAATTTAAATTTTTTTGATTACTTATTTCGAAATATTTACAATTATTTGTTTAGCGACCATGATTTTAGTGGAAGAAGTGGTCAAGTACAAAATAGTTATTATTGATTTCAGAAAATCGATAATCGATACAGACCTGTTATTAACTGTAATTGATCAACTCCTATATACAATAATATTTACCTATTATGAATTCATACCCCTTCATGATTTTGAAGTTATAAAAGAGTCAGAACTTTAAACGCTCATAACTCAAAACTAGTAGTTTAGTATTTGACCACTTCTTCCACTAAGGTCTTTATTATTTTGCTCTACACTATTGCAGTGTTTCTTAAAACGCACAATTTGAAACACAGAATAGAAAAAAAAGATATATTGTTGATATACAATTTCACCTAGCGTTATTTTCATATAATGAATATTTTAATATTCATTATATTCAATATTGATGAATAATTTGAACATATTCTTTTCACAAATAATCTAAGCAGCATTTAAGTAGTTAACAATAGCATGTTCTTGATGAGAACACTGATAATTTGCTCTTTGCGTCAGATGAAAAACATATTAAAGTGAACTGAGTCTGTCTTGAAAAATTGAGCATTATCTATATACCAGTGATTGATTACTTTTGAGAGTCCAAAACCAATGTCCGGGTTAATTTCCGTCTGATAATGAGTTTGACCGAAGCGATGAAGGACAACTTTATAAATAAGATATAGGTTTATATTACAAAAATGAAAATAAAATCAGTTTGCAAATGAGATTTAAAAGTATTAATTTCTAACGGTTTGTTTATTTTTTAATTATTTAGCGAATATTATTGCATTTTATCTGTACATTTGCAGTTGTTTGGGTTTTAAATGAGTTATTCTAATTCTAAAAAAACACCTCTAACTATTGAAATTACACATACAAACAAAATTTAGTGCGGACAATGCATCTAGCACTAGTTTTATGTTGTGTTTGTTGAATAAATTATAGCTATATCAAGCATGTAAAATCGTTTCGTTATTTTCTGTATCCGAGTTTGAATATTTAAGTGATAAGTGATCGACTATACTGACATGATTGTATTTTGAGATTCAATATTGTATGCGTGTAAAGTAGTGTGAAAAAATAATACGGAATTATGTAACTGATACTGTAACATGATACTTCCATCACAAGATGGGTTGCGAGATTAAAATGTAATAAGAACATCGATCACTTATTAAAAGAGGGGGATGCACAGCAAGACTTAGTAGCAAGCTAACTCTGCCATTAAGGGTCACTTTTTACTTGGGATTGGTCATCTGACATCTTAAAAGTTCTAAAACCAACAGAAAATATGTTAGTATGAGTACCTTTTTTTCAAGCACCTGGGATAATACTAGAGATGAATCCAGACAATGGCGTCTAATTATTTAGTTGCCTACTTATATGTCTCAAATTGAAACCTTGCCAATGCAAAGCCAACATTAAACAAGCAAGAAGTATGTTGAGTTTACTGTAAGAATTCGTAACACATGAAGAAGAAAACGACAGCAGGGTTACCAGCTTTACCTATCAAAAATGTGTTGCCAACAATAGTAATGTGCTCCAAACAAATTCTTTATGTACAGTATAGGATTAACGAGAATATTTTTTACTGAATTTAAATCAAGCAAACCAATACCCACCTATATTTTTAAGTCAGAAAATTTTAAAAATTCAGCATACCATACTATGAATACCGAGTAGACAGATATAGAGATTAAGATATTGATAAATATAAAGACTACTACTGCCATTTATTTCCATGGAAATAAGTGTGTGTGGTTTATGGTCGTCAATCAAGCATGTTTTAGTCAATTTTATTTTTGATGAACAAATGCTTATTATGATATTTATGTTAACGTCTACATCAAAGTATTCAAGAAAAAATCATGTTGATTGCTCAAGGTATGTTATATTGAGTGTTTAAATAAAAATGAAACCCCGAGCCCGTTTGCGTGGCCAAGTAGGGGCTGGGGTGCTGCTTACAAAATATTTGGTGAGAAATGTTAGGAAGAATAAAAATCATGAATAGGAAATCGTGAAGAAATGGACCGCTTCGTGCTCGCCTAATGTTACTGAACAACATGCAACACGTGGAAAATGTGTCCAAAAACTTAAAATCACATTGAAAATGTGTGACACACGATCGCATAAATCTAGTAGACAAAAGTCGAGCTAAGTCACTGCTAGAACCAATAAATTTTAATTAAGCCTTTTGAGAAATTTCGTTCGTAGAAAATGCTTTAAACTAGACAGGATCTACCATAGTTACGATCTCCTTGATTGAACCCCAATCACTCTAATGCTTATCCGCTGAGTAATAGTTGATATACAGGGAGGAACATTCTAGTAACATTCCCGATGATCGGTGGGCAATAACTGAGTAAAACGCATGCACGCAAAATGTATTTTCATGAGCGTTATGACACCAAATCAGATGATTGAACGTTGTGTGAAATGATTATTCTCTTTAGTCAAGGTGAGGCATCTGAAGAGGTTGATTCAACAGATGCTTGTCATGAATTATGTTGTTGTTTTAACTGAATGACACATACTCTAGCTACTGTAAGAGGTATATGTTCAGCATTTTTGTTCGGATCTTTCTATATGATGTACCGCTATAAAAAGTTTTTTCTTGTATAATTACATAACATGATAAATCATCCGTCTACGTAAACATTTACTTAAAAGAGATTGTTATCATTATTTTAAGACAAGGATTGCTACTTCTTCCCAAACAGATAAGACGTTTTAATATAATTATTCTTCCTTCTTCAATGGGGTCAACACAACAGCTCAAACATAATTACAGAACATGAACGCAGGAAAAAATATTTAAAAAAGATACGGAATCAGACTGGTAGGGTATATTACTATCAACGTGATCATGTTAAAATATGTAGGTAAAAGTAGTGGTACGAATCTACGCTAGCCCCTTTAATAATAGAAACATAAAAAGTCATAGATATATTAATATATCAAATTGAAATGTTTCTTTCTGATTTCTATAGTTTATCAATTGAAATACTTACATTTAAGTCTTTTAAATTCTGTTAAACATTTCCATTTGTAAATGTAGACCTATGGCAAACTTATCGGATTTAACTCTATAGACTTTATAGTTGCAACACACTATGCTCAAATAAAATTACAGTAGATAAAACATTTAATTTTTTTAATTCTCAGATAAAATCACACAAACCTGCGTCATGATTTTTAAATGCAAAAAATCAGTATACTATAAAAGAGTTGAGGTAACTAGGAAGCTCATTTTGACTTTCCGGCCACTTATGTGTGTTTTAATCACACTTATACAAACGATATTTGTGAGCAAGTATAAACAGTTTTTATCAATATTGTCCTTTCCTCCTTTTGTTCTGTTGGAATAGTTTGATACTTGGAACTTATCAAACATATTACAAATCAAGTCTATATATGTTGAATACAGATTAAGTAAAGATTACACTCAATGTTGCAGAAACAACTAATGTATTTTATTCACAATAATAAACCGAGACCAAGTTAATCAGTTTTAACTCTTACGTGAGTTTCAAGTTGAAACTAACAAATATAATCGAAACTTAGTGCTTTTGCATTATATTACAACAGACTTACTATACCATCTCTGAATAAGATGGAACAACAAGCCATGAATTACTTAATGCTTGAAACAATCAAATGGTAATAAACCCAACTTTAAAAGTGTTAAAGATTTCATTTCATTTAATAAATACGTTTTCCCCTTTTTCTACTATATAGATAAAACATGATGATCATTACAGCACGTAACATTTGCATCAAAATCAAGAAATAGGAAAGATAACGGTGCTAGCTAAATGAACTATTTTACTAGTACAGTTTTAGACGTTGAGTCTTATTCTATATAATTAAGTGCATTACACCGTATTTGATTTAAGTACATCTTAATAGCATCACAATGACAATATATATTTAGTTCCTGTAAATAGTCCTTTTAAACGCTTATTTACAGGTACTTTAAAATGAAGTAAATTGCTCGAGCCCAGTAAATGTACGCACACTTCTATTTATTCTATACTTGTTATATCCCTGGCTGTGCCCCATTTACTGAAATGTTAAACCACATACCACGCGAGTCAAAAAAACTGCAGTAATTAGATGGAAGCTATATTGTAAGAACAAAAGTAATTTTGAAAAAATAATATTAATTTCTAAATAGGTCATGAATTAAGCTTTCAAACGGTGAAAGAATTGTGAATATTGATAAAGGCATTGCAAAGATATCATTATTTGAATAATATGGTATGAAAACAGTTCTGTCCAAATGAGCATACCTCGTCATACGAGTAAGTACCAATATTGAATTGAATTTCTTGCCAACACCTCTTGAATAATAACACAAACCGTTTACATTGCTCTAGTGAAAATCTCTTCTTAATCTATTAATAATTTACATATAAAAGATAACTTAGGCATTTTTTCAAGTGCAAAATGATATGTTTGAGGATACTGTCTTAGAAGGGAGAGCTTATTAATCAGTCACTGTTCAAAAGTCAAATGCCTGAAGATCAGTTTACAAACGAGCAATGTGCTCTTATTGCTGAGATTTATTTTACCACCAAATCTCATGAAGAGGTGAAACGGAGATTCAAACAGGGTGCATTCCCTCCATCGCGTGATGTGCATCCGCCATCTATAGAATTTAGGCCATTTTCAAAAGAACAGGAACAGTCCTTAACCTAAAGAGAGAGAGACCTGGAAGACCGCGAACGGCAAAGAGCAGGATAAACGTCGACCACGCTCGTCAGATATTGGCAAGGGATCCAGAAGTGAGGCAGGGAAGAAATCCCCTGCCACATATGTTCCTGTCCACGTTCAACCGAAAATTGAATATTCAGGGCCACCAAGCTCAAACGGCCCTTTTAAAGACACCCAAACACAACAGAGAAAAGATAATGTCATAATTGTGTCCTCCATTAATAAAACATATGCACGACATTTGGACAGAACTGTTTTTATGCCTTCCTATTCAAATAAGTGTATCTCTTCGACGCCTTTATCAATTTTCCCCATTCTTTTACCATTTTAAAGGTAAATCTATGATCTATTTAGATATATACATTTCATGTTCATGATATCTCTTGTTCTTAAACTATGGGTTTCATTTAACTATTGCAGGTTTTTTGACTCACTCGGTATAGTCGTTGATATGCAAAAAGGAACATTTTCTCTCACATGTTAGTAACATCTGAGTGAAAGCTTACAGACGAAGTACACGTTTGTGTTGCCTTGAGTGACATTAATACGATGATTGGTAGTAGTATTATCTATTCATTCTCTTAAGAACAGGTGGGTGAACATCTATCGGGATTTATTCAACGACTCATGTCCTTGATGATTTGTAAAGGTAATGAATAAACGGGTAATGCTCTCGTAAATCGCTCTCATATACATGAAGGATTTGGATTCAAACTATATTAGTAAATGAGATAATCATTCTTATGGATTTTATATGATAGATTCATGTAGAAAGGTCTTATTTAATATCATTTTATTATGTGATGTCAACTTGCCATAGTTTACCTCTTTAATGAATACCGAATCTATCGTGTGTATAATTAACAAGGTTCATGTTGAAATCTGCTTTGCATTTTTAATGTAACGTTGCATATTACAGTTTGCTTGAAAATATTGCTTATTACTTCAATTGGTAGAGAACTCAAGGCTATTTAATCCAATTATTCCTCTAATTCCTAAATGTTACACCAGCTCGAGGTATTAACCAGTGCCTAAAGAAACTCATGAATATGAGGCATGTTCCCCTCTATCTACCGCTATTTGAGCCTTTTAAATTCGTAAGCTATTTTTGTGTAGAAAGATTATAAAACCATCTTCGTTAAGGGAAGGGTCGAGTCTGGAGGGGCTGGGTACTCTTGTATAACAGTTTTCATAACTTTCTAAAGACTGTTACAACATGTATTGTACAGCAGTACCATATTTTGGATCTATATGCCTAGTTTCGAAAAACGCATTTTTTTCTAATTGCTATAGTAAACAAGCTAGACCTCGGATTGGTTAAATACAGCAAAAGTGTACAGAGTTCACCTAGAAACAATGTACATAGAATAACGTTTTCGGATATTTTGATTGGTTACAATGGTAAAAAGGATATCAGGATATTTTGGATGCAATTTAAAAACAAAAATTAAACCCTTAAGCTATTTTTGTGTAGAAAGATGATAAAACCATCTTTGTCAAGAGAAGGGTTGAGTCTGGAGGGGCTGGGTACTCTTGTAAAACAGTTACCATAACTTTCTAAAGAATGTGACAACGTGTTTTGTACACAAGTACCATATTTTGGGTCTTTATACCTAGTTTCGAAAAACGCATTTCGGGTTTTTTTTGTATCTTTGTTTTATTTGAATTTGCATGGAACATTTGAACATACAAATTAATAAGTAATATACATCTTAACTTAAATAGAACTTATGTTAACAAAATGTCATATGTAATATAAATTTGATAATACTAA
>JXSR01S073010.1:53960-65593 GCA_000969725.1 Ophiothrix spiculata
AATAATAATTATGTTGCTTTATTGTGGTGTTAGCAGTTTGTATAGGAAAGAGTTTTCTTTATCACGGGAAAGAGCTTTTTTCCCTCTCATTTCGTTTTGACCAAACATGCTAAATATGTATATTACTATGAAAAGATTTCTAATACCCTCTACATTTTTACTAGTAAATTGCAATATTTATATCGTCAAGCTCAAAAAATTACTGCCGATCTTTTGACGAAATATTTTGTGGAAGAAATTAACTCTTTAGATTAAGGGGTACCTGTACTGCTGTAAGTAAATAAAAAATATTTATGACCTTGAACATGTTCTATAAAGTCAACATGCTATCTCAATTTTAGAAAATTGGCTAAGTGATTTTTTAACGTAATAGTTCTACAAACATGAAACATAGTCATTTTTTTGGTTTGTATTATCAAGTTATTATACAGGACTTGTTCAGAAAAGGCGATGCACTACCAAAAATAAACTCTTTTTCCTAATTCTCTCAAGTTTGTCGAATTGTAAGATAGACAATTATTTTATTAGCGTGACGATATTCAATCTCATTTGAATCGTTAAATAAAGAAAAGTGATTTTTTTTTGAAATTTCTGCCTTACCTGTAAGAATAGAGAGTCTATTCATAGCAGGGAAGGGGTTATTCCCAGATGTATCCAATATATCCAGGCGGTATATTTCTCCTTTGATTTTGTATATTTTCCTGTGAAAATCTTCAATAGTCGGAGTGTACTGTTCAACAAATTGTCCAGTCAGAAACCGTTTAACAATTGAAGTTTTTCCAGTTTTAGGTGACCCTAAAACAACCAAACGATAACAGTTTTTAGCTGGTGTATTGAGTTCAGATTCAAGAACGGTAGCACTCAATGATGCAGACATTTTGATGTGTTCTTTATTTCAATATCCTCACGTAAAAGTAGATGATAAATTTATATATATCAAAGCACCAATTCCATTGAGAGAGTATTATGTGAACAAAATACAGAAAACAATCTCCGATACTCCTATCCTTGAGTAGCAAAATTGGGCTAAATTTAAAATTGCACTGTTTAGTATATTCTGCAATATAAGCGTGATTAGACGAAGCATGAAATTACATTACAAATGAGCCACGCCTTCATCCTCTTCAGACCTTATAACCTACGTTAGGTGAACCATAAACCATAAGCCAAATTGCATATTACGTTATAGTATACGAACATAATCATGTAATTTTCCTAAGTAGTATTCCTTATAGTTTGCAATGTTTCTGGCATATTAATAAAATTACAGAAGAGTATTGCAATACATACCGTGGTGTGTATATTAAGTGTTGCATGTTTTGTGAAACAGAAATACCATCACTTTAGTTCCTTCCTAATTTAAAAGCTATTCCCTAATCCTCTCATAGACATGTAATTCCGTGTCCAAAACTGCATCGAATCACCATAAGCCGTCAAAAAGTTGCTTTCAAATACAACCAGGCATATATGTTTTGAATTCATATTCTATACACGGCAACTTAACTCAGAGCATTCAAAGCATCGTTTGAGTACGCCTCAATGTATTTCCAAAACATTGAAAAGTCAGACGAATTCTTTATCTCGCATTCTTCCTCTAGTAGCGCCTCATTCATTCGATGTATTGTTAACACACAGACTGCCAGCAGACAATTGACGAATGCATCCTTGTTGGCCTCCATGCGATGACTGAGAATTGATGCGACTAAGAGGCGGAGATTTGGTGATGTAAAGTACGTTGATTGGATAGCGCATGTTGTTAATTTTCATACCGGTATGTACAAGTGGGGACAATTTGCACCTTTATGTCGTTGACATTCACTCAAGGTGTCTGCTGTGATTGTTTTAGTTTGCAATCAATTGTTCATGTAAGAGTTAGCCTCATATAACACGTCTGCAAAATTCTGTTCATGTTACTGTCGTACTTTATACGAGCCGAATTGTATTAGAAAATGAATGGCGTACGAAACCCAATTCCAAATGTGTTTAAGGGTAAAGGGAATCCATCTGCTCTATGCGAATCCTAACTATCTTTTAATCATGAAAAGATAAAGAGTTTCCTCTGTCTTTGCGGGGACTCGAACCATAGATTATGCCAGGGGTTATTCATGCATTACGAAGCAAGGGATCTACCGCTGAGCTATCAAGGCAGCGTTGAGACCGTGAACTAAAATCTAAAATAAACATTAGAATGCCGTTGTTTTCTTTTGTTTACATAACAATTGCAATTTTTGCCTCATTGGAATGCCCAATTTGTAAGTAAATTATGCGAATGTGTATATCAGACAAAATGTAGATAATGTAGATGATTCTTAAAACAGGCAACACAGCTCAAACAGGGCGAACTCAGAGTCGTGATTCATGTCCTTATTTTCGGGCAAAACAACGCGGGTTTGTTGCATTATAATTAAAAATCAACTCAGCATATATATAAGGTATTGTTTGTTATTTAATAAGAAGTATCAAGCCTACAAGCTGTCAAAAATTGAAACCAGTCAAATGGTTCGAACATCATGAAATTATGAGGTTTCGGCGAAAAAGAATAAACTCTTTCAAAGTAGTCTTTAGGCGTCATTTTGACCTTAATAATGGAAGTGACATCACTAGTAAAGTTCCATGTATAAATTAGAAACTCTGTTCAATATGTACGCCAAAAATTATGATATTCTGATAGGTGTAAATAGGTTAAAACTTGCAGTAAACATGACATTCAGCCGAGCGAGACGTTTTTAGGGACCGTAGCCTTAAGTAACTATTGTAATCACACAGGTCTTCAAACCATTCTATCAAAAACAATTGTTTTAAAACGGAGTGTACGACCCGGGAAAATACACTTGTTGATATTTTCTTTAAACATAACTAAACGGGCAGTTCAAATGACCTAAATCGTGACCTAAATCGTTAAATTAAAGATTCTGAAAAATAAATATTTGAATATTGACATTTTAATCTCTCCAAGCTGCGTCGTTATTGCTTAACCGATTAAATGACACTCTTACTTTATTAAATCATATTGTTGATTAATCTGTGTTGGTACAACTCAATATCAATGTCCGGGTTAGCTTCTGGCTGAATATGAGTATACTTCAGCGTTGAAGGGCAATTTTCAATCAAGTTGATATCCAATTGCAGAGATAAAGAAAAATATTTTTAAAACGTGATAATATTGTTCAGTATTTTGCTCTACACTATTGTAGTGTTTCTTGAAACGCACAATTTGAAACACAGAATAGAAAAAAAAAAGAAATATTGTTGATATACAATTTCACCTAGCATGCTAGCGTTATTTTCATACAATGAATATTCATTCAATAATGATAAATAATTTGAACATATCCTTTACACAAATTATATTAAGCAGCATATACGTAAGTAGTTAACAATAGCATGTTCTTGATGAGAAAACTAATAATTTGCTCCTTGCGTCAGATGAAAAACTTATTAAAGTGAACTGAGTCTGTCTTGAAAAATTGAGCATCATCTATATACCAGTGATTGATTACTTTTGAGAGTCAAATTCCAATGTTCGGGTTAATTTCCGTCTGATAATGAGTTTGACCGAAGCGATGAAGGATACATTTATAAATAAGATATAAGTTTACATTACAAAATGTAAATAAAATCAGTGTGCAAATGAGATATAAAAGTATTTATTTCTAACGGTCTGTTTATTATCAACATTTAACGAATATTATTGCATTTTATCTGTATATTTGAAGTTGTTTGGGTTTTAAATGTTCTAATTTTGTAAACTGGGTGCCTCCGCCCACACACCTAGTGTTTGGCATCCGTGTCTTATCGTTTTATATTATACTTAGATTTATGTTATTATACATAATTACACATTGTATTTTTATATTTACCTACATACTTATATATGTTTTTTCTTGTGTTTGATGAGATGAAATAAATAAATGAAATGAAATGAAAATAAAAATGAGTTCTTCTAATTTAATCAAACAACTCTAACTATTGAAATTATACAAACAAACAAAATGTAGTGCTGCCAATGCATCTAGCACTAATTTTATGTTGTGTTTGTTGAATAAATTATAGCTGATCAAGCATTTAGAATCGTTTCGTTATTGTCTGTATCCGAGTTTGAATATTTAAGTAATCGCCTATACTGGCATGATTGTATTTTGAGATTGAATCTTGTATGCGTGTCGAGAAGTGTGTAAAAATAATACGGATTCATGTAACTGATCCTGTAACATGATACTTCCATTACAAGATGGGTTGCGAGATTAAAATGTAATAAAACATGGATCACTTTATTGAAAGTAGGGGGATGCAGTATTTTATTTTTTTTAAAAGAGCTCTGTATTTCATAAAATAACAAATGGAAAAAGATAAGTAATGATAAGAAGTTTTATAATATATAGCAAAACATGCGGTAACGTATGCCAAGTTGATATAAACCACCAGTCAGTGGCGTAGCCAGCATAGGTTAAAGGGGGAAAACCTGACAAAAAATCGAGCGAAAAATCGAGAAAGCAAGCGAAAAAATCGAAGTGGAAAAAAAATACAATGTAGGAACACAAGCGGGAACAGACAGATAATTGTTTGTATATGTGCAAAACCTGGCTAGAACTGGGACAATCTTATACATTTGTATGATAATGTCCGATTGTTTTATAACTAACACCTTTATGTTGCTCATTTATCTTGGCAGCAGCTTTCAAGTCAAGAAAGTAAGCAATATTTCCCCTGGGTAGAAATATATCACTTTAACCATTTGCTGTATAAATATATGACACGTATTACATAATGGGAAAGGTCGTTGTCCTAATATTGGTGTTATTTTGCTGTGAGCAGATTCCTTTTGGAGAAAAAGACTTTAAAGTCATCTTAACTGCACAGGTCTGTAATTTGACTAACTGCAATATTATCCTATACTAAAATAGATTAATTATTGAAAGGTGTTTTTTTTCTGGCACACCCTGTAGGTAGCATATTATTGGCAGGAATAGGATAATACCCGGGGTGGGGTTCGAAAAATAAAGTGGTACTCATGCGCATCATAACAAGTGGCGTAAAAGGGTCTGATTTTAACCCTAGTCTAACCAAGGGGGGGGGGGGGTGGTTGCAACTTAACCGCCGCCCACCCCCAGCAAAAATGTCAGCAAAAACATGTATATGTCAGCAAAAACATATTTAGATGTTTGCACACCGGCTATTACTTTTAAATGAGCTTCCTCAAACAAGAGTTCATGAGCTGATGTATGGTAACAACAGCCCGGAACCTATTTTTTTTTTAATGAGAACTTGTACTTGACACCTGGTTGACGTGAGTTTGTCCTTTTTAAGGACTATTCTTGTTTTATTTTACAAAAAAATATTTTCAAGCATGGATTTTCTCATTCTTTGAATATGTTATCAAAGCATATTTTCTCCAAATATCCTTTAGCAGTTTTGCAAAATATTGCTTAGTTTCGGAATAATCGCGTGAGATTTAGGCGAGGCGTCACTAGAACTCCTGTTCTTAAACAAAACTTCTGTTCCACTTAATCAAGTGGTTAACAGAACTCTTTGGTGAGGATATCCTGTTCCTCAAAACTCCGTTTTAATTGCCATACCAATAATATAACGGTGTTGATAAATACTGAAATGGGTCAAAATGGATTGAAATGGATTGAAATTGGTCGTGAAATGGGTCGTGGAATGGGTCGAAATGGACACATTTCACTATTTATCAATTGATAAATAGTGAAACGTTTCACTATTTATCAATTTATAAATAGTAAAATGGGTCGAAATGGTTCAAAATGGACCAATTTCACTATTAATAAATTTATAAACAGTGAAATGGGTCGGAATTGGTCGGCATGGATAGGAAATGGGTCAAAATGGGTAAGAAATAATTGGTCTGAATGGGTCAGGAATGGTTCAAAAATGGGTCGAAATGGGTCTAAAATGGGTCCAATTTGGTCGAAATGGGTGGATATGGATCAAAATGGGTCAGAAATGAGTAGAAATGAGTAGAAATCAGTGATCATGACGCAAATCCACGATAGGATCATGTTGATCCTATCATGAAATGGGTGGAATAATTTTGTTCTTAATAAATGAATAGCTCAATTTCTTAGCCACTATTATCAAAAAATACTAATTTCTCCGAACAAGCGCCCAATTTCACCCAAAAGTTGGTGCTGTTAAAGACAAATTCCTTCGAATGTATCCAATTTATGTGAATCGGGCCATTTCTAGTGGAAACCCTCGCTATACCAACATTTGCAACAAGGTATCCCTAACGGGCAAGCACATAAATACGTATGCCAAACATGCAAGGCTCTTAAGACCCCAACTTTCAGCATTACTATCACTTACCCAAAGACCCCATAAGGTAGCCAGGGGTGAGCAAGGCTGGCAATTTGCCTACCTTGGAAATCTTTGAAAACCTGGGAGAAAATAAAGGGGGCAAAGAAATAGAAAAGAAAAGGGGAAGAGAAAATGAAAAAGAATGGAGAAAAAATGAAAAGAAGGGAAAAAGAAATGGAGAAAAGGGAAACGGAAAGGGAAGAGAAAAGGGGGAAATAGTATGGTGACCTCTTTGTTTTACCATGGCGGAATACTTATGAACTTGTGTGACAAATATGGACTCAAGGGTTAAGCTAATTGATGTTATGGCCTAACCATAACAATATCAAAGTTTACAAGAGAAAATCAGCTACATGGTCCCGCCCGCCAAATAACCTTTCAGAGTCGGAATTCGAATCCCGGTGGAAACCTTCAACTTTTGACTTTTCAAGGAGATTTAAAAATATTTTAAGCTGCAATATATTTATGCCGCAGCACCAACGCACTTCTAAATATTGATAGGAATCTGAATCAGATTATTGGACATCCCAGTTGGAGGTAAACGAGAAAGCAATTCCATGTGTGCTAGAAATGGAATTGACAGCATAGGGCAATTGTGGTGAAGCTTTTCCAATATCTGGGCGACTTGTCTTTTAGGCGACTTTGTAATATTTTGGGCGAGTTATCTTTGGGCGACTTACTATTAGGGCGAGTTGTAGATTGGGCGACTTTACACATTTTGGGCAACTTGCTTTTGGGCGGATAGTCCAGAATCCCGAGATCTTCTCGCCCAAAATTTTACAAAGTCACCCAAAAGACGGCTGGCTCATAAAGTTCCAATTTGATGTCGTCATGCCCTGTTTTATATTGGATCAATTCAATTTCTGCCGATTGAATAAGACCGGCTGTGTGCTTTGATACAACGTAATCCATATATCAACAAGGCACAATTTGGTGCCATACACCAATGTGGCTCGCGCAATGAGATTGTAAGAGGTGTTACTAGTGAGAAAATGATGTTGCAATGGCTGTTATATTAAAACTGTTGATACAGTTGTATTTTAGCCGTTTTAAGTGTTTGCGAACCGTCCCGTACACGTACATGCATTGTAATGTATGCAGAGTTTTTCCCCTCCAGATATTATAGTTCACTGGGGTGGGTAAGGGATCGCTAAGTCAAGATTACGCATGTGCAATCTCAGCCTTCAGCGAGAAAATGAAACCAGTTTGTGCTCAATACTACACAATTTTGAAGACAGAACACACATTTTATATTGTCTTTATTACAGGTTGTCATACTTTGAATATTCCTATTCCTACTGAGATCAATTCAACTCAACTGATGTCAGTCGGTATTTAATATTTTCAGGCTTTCTTTCAAATCCAAAATTTCCCAATTGACATCTCAGAAGTAAACACTATATAGCTCGCGCGCCTGCGCGCGAGCAATAAGCATTAATGGTAAACCGATTTCTAGACACATGCTATTGAGAAGAAGAAAAGTAATTGAACTCAGCATGATATTTTCAATGTAATGTTCAAAGAGTAAAAAACAATGACTCAGACCAAAAATGTCAAGCAAAGATTTGCAAAATGAAGCTACTTGATATTTCAAAACAATTTTCTACATACACATTTGAATACGTGCTACATTATTGTGGACATAAATGCAAAAGACACACTTTTAATCAGCCCCTACTACAGATTTACTACCCTACTGTCTCGTCAAAGACAAAACAAAACTTAATTTTGTTTACTGTCATTTCGATATTTACTGGTTACAGTGATAATTTGCCATGTGAAAGTAAAAACGTCGTATCTGCAATAGTGCATTAATGGTATAGTGCATTAATGGTTTATAAAATGTCATACTTTGTCACTAAAATATATAAAAAATCCCGAGAATTTAATAATGCATTAATGGTGTATTTAAATGTCATACCTTTTACTAGAATATAAAAAATCCTAAAAAATTGTCTACCGTATAATTGACTCTTGAAATGCATCACATGGAGAGCCATGTCAAAAGCCACTTAAGCAATGCTGAACAGTAAACTTATATCTTATTAAAAAATGATATAATTTGGCAACTATTACATCAAAAAAATGAAACGTCTAAATCAAATTCTGAAGCTTTGACAGAATTGTAAGTGCTGATATATACAATGGCCTACAAAATCATAATTCTATAACAATTTACACTGATTTAAATCCTATGACATTGATGAGGTTCTCTCATGCATGTACTATCTAAGTGGTTGTACTAGTGAAACCTTTATGGCACAATAATCTCATAACTAGACCATAGAAAGTTTCTACAGTAATTACATTGGTACTGTGTATTGTTTAAATATTATTCCTTTATGCATTTTATAGTCTGTCATTATGAAATGTTTCATGTAATATGATTGCTAAAGTTTCTCGTTGGTATGCGTTCTCTTATATCTTATCCTGTTACTTTACTGTGAGAAACATTGGTAATATTAGTATGTTTCCTTTCGTGTAATGTCCTGCTATTTGCACGGAGAAAACATTTGTTGCAATATTTGCATTGATGCTGTTTCTTTTTGGTATGTGTTCTCTCGTGCCTTGTCTTATCACCTGCATTAGTGAAACATTTGTTGCAATATTTACATTGGTAAGGTTTCTCTTTTGTATGTGATCTCTCATGAACTTTCCTGTCATCTGCCCGTGTGAAACATTTGCTGCAGTAATTACATTCATATGGTTTCTCTTTAGTATGTGTTCTCTCATGCCTTATCATATTACCCAAATGCGAGAAACATCTGTTGCAATATTTACATATGTAAGGCTTTTCTTTGGTATGTGTTCTTTCATGCCTTGTTTTATTATAAACCTGAGTAAAACATTTGTTGCAATATTTACATTCGTACGGTTTCTCTCCTGTATGCGTTCGCTCATGCTTTATTCTATGATCTGCGTGTGAGAAACGTTTGTTGCAATATTTACATTGATATGGTTTCTCTTTGGTATGGGTTCTTTCATGAACTGTTCTGTTTCCTGCCACATTAAAAACTTTATAGCAAAAATTACATTGGTAAGGTTTATCGTTAGTATGTGTTCTCTCATGTGATTTCTTGTGACTCGAAGTTAATAAACGTTTGCTGCAGTATTTACATGTATATGGTTTCTCCTTGGTGTGTATTCTCTCATGTCTTGTCTTACGGCCAGCTTCACATGGTGTCTCTGTAGTATGTGTCCTCTCATGCCGTGTCTTATCACCCGCCTGAGTAAAACGTGTGTTGCAATATTTACATAGATACGGTTTCTCGTTGGTATGTATTCTCTCATGTATTCTCCTCATACTCGATGTTGAGAAAGTAGAGAAACATTTGTTGCAATATTTACACTGGTGCTGTTTTTCGTTGGTGTGTGTTCTCTCATGTATTGTTTTACTATTCGCCCGAGTGAAAAACTTGTCACAATATTTACATTGGTACGATGGTTTCTCATTGGTATGCATTTTTTCGTGGCTTGTCCTACAACTAGAATTTGAAAAATATTTGTTGCAGTATTTACAAGGATAAGGTTTCTCTTTGGTATGTGTTCTCTCATGTCCTTTCCTGTTATTTGCCACTGTAAAACGTTTGTTGCAATATTTACATTGATACGGTTTCTCTTTGGTATGTATTCTTTCATGTGATGTCTTATTTCCTAACTGAGTGAAAAAATTGTTGCAATATTTGCATTGGTACGACGGTTTCTCGTTGGTATGCATTTTCTCATGTCTTATCTTATTTGTCGAATGTAAGAAACTTTTACTGCAATATGTGCATTGATAAGTTTTCTCGTTGGTATGTGTCCTCTGATGTGCTGTCTTAGAATCATCTTGGGTAAAACATTTGCTGCAGTAATTGCACCGATACGGTTTCTCTTTGGTATGTGTTCTCTCATGTCGTATCTTATGACAAGAGTTTGAGAAACATTTGTTGCAATACTTGCACTGGTATTTTGAAATTATCAATGATGTTATTGCAACATTGCAGTTGGTTGATTTTTCTTCATGGTTATGTAATATGTCATTTGCTGTCAGAGTGCTACAGCTGGCGCTAGCATGTGTATAATTATTGTTGCAGTAATTAAAGTGGTATAGATACTTTTCCTTTGAATGTGCTCCCTTTGAGTATTGTCTGTTGCCATAGTGGTGTGGTTTCTTGAAACGAGTTTGATGAAGCGTATACGTACTTCTAGGATGGCGTTTTAAGTGACATTTAAAATTGGCGAAACCTGCAAATATCTTATGACAATGTCTACAATTAAACGGCCGAAGAAACATTTTTGCTGACGTTGCTTATATAAACCGTTGATCATTATGAATGCATTATATCCAAGTAGAGGCCCCGGGTAGAGGCTTTACATGCACAAGTTGTGGTTGATCAAAATGAAATATGGACACACACACCATTAAATAATACTATTGATATTGACACACATCACTAAATAATATCTTCGAGGAGAGCTTGAAAGGTCACCCCAGGTGAAGTTCCCTTCTTTCTTCTGGCAATATTTTGAACACAATTACTTATTTTGACCAAAGTAGCCAATTTATGTTATGGCCTAGCCCTAACTATCCAAAAGGATACACGAAAAAATCAGTTACATAGTCCAGACCAAGATTATTATAAGGTTCTTATACAAATCCAGTAAAGTAATGAAGCACTTACTCGAAATATTTCGACAACATCCTGTTGTCTTGATCACTCGACTATGACTGGTTTGGAATTATTGACTGGCAACCTTTGATGACAGTGATGACGTCATCTTCTTCAAAGGTTGCTTTAGCAGGGTGTTCAAGAAACACGGCTTCTCTATGGCAATGAAACCATATGTCACCATGCGCAAAATGCTTGTTCATCCGAAGGATAAACGCGATCCAATGAGAACAGCGGACGCAGTGTATGAGATCAAATGTAAAACGTGCGGGAAGTCATGCGTCGGTGAAACGGGACGCCTCTTTGAAATCAGATTGAAAGAACATAAAACTGAATATGAAAAAGCAAGCAAGATGCATTTTACTAGATCGCAGAGGAAAGCTTCTCAATCGGAAATGTTTAAATCCGCGGTAGCAGAGCATGTTGCTAAGACCAACCATGTTATTGATTGGGACGGAGTGAGACTCATAGACCTTGAAAGTGACAGAAACACTAGATGGCTTAAGGAATCCATTTGGATAAGGAGCAGGGGCGCAGAGACATTAAACAAGGATGAGGGGTCATACAAACTAAACAGAATCTACGACCAGGTCATCCAACGGCAACCTTTGAAGAAGATGACGTCATCACTGTCATCAAAGGTTGCCAGTCAATAATTCCAAA
>JXSR01S073010.1:69196-81311 GCA_000969725.1 Ophiothrix spiculata
TTCAAATATTTATAAGTTCTCTTCAACCTGTTTCCCTAAAGTACCTGAAATTTCGGGACGTGAAAATATTGTTGGGTATCAAAGCATCCATTGAGGTCAAACAAGGTCCGATTTTCGTGAATGACATCTCAAATTGTTCGTCTCGAGTTGCATATTCCAAAAACATATACTTTAAGAATGTTTTGATTACTTATTTTGAAATATTAAAAATTATTTGTTTAACGACCATGATTTTAGTGGAAGAAGTGGTCAAGTACAAAATAGTGATTTAATCGATACAGACCTCTTATTCCTTTTTATTGATCAACTCCTATAAACAATAACATTTACCTATTATGAATTCATAACCCTTCATTATTGTGAAGGTATAAAAAAGTCAGATCTTTAAACGCTCATAACTCACAACTAGTATTTTGGCACTTGACCACTGAGGTCTTCATTTGCTCTACACTATTGCAGTGTTTCTTGAAACGCACAATTTGAAACACAGAAAAGTGTTATTTTTATATAATGAATATTCAATATGATAAATAATTTGAAGATATCCCTTACACAAATCATATTAAGCAGCAAATATGTAGTTAACAATAGCATGTTCTTTATGAGAAAACTGATAATTTGCTCTTTGCGTCAGATGAAAAATATATTAAAGTGAACTGAGTCTGTCTTTAAAAATTGAGCATTATCTATATACCAGTGATTGATTACTTTTGAGAATCCAATACCAATGTCCGGGTTAATTATCGTCTGATAATGAGTTTGACCGAAGCGATGAAGGACAACTTTATAATAAGATATAAGTTTACATGACAAAATGTAAATAAAATCAGTTATTATCAACATTTAACGAATATTATTGCATTTTATCTGTATATTTGAAGTTGTTTGGGTTTTAAATGTTCTGATTTTGTAAACTGGGTGCTTCCGCCCACACACCTAGCGTTTTTGGAGGCATCCATATCTCTTATACACTTGTATGAATCGTTTTATATTATACTTAGATGTATGTTATTATACAAAATTACACATTGTACTTTTATATTTACCTACATACTTCTTATATATGTTTTGTTCTTGTTTATGATGAGATTGAATAAATACATAAAATTAAATGAAAATGAAAATCAATTCTTCTAATTTAATCAAACAGCTCTAACTATTGAAATTATACATACAAACAAAATATAGTGCTGCCAATGCATCTAGAACTAATTTTATGTTGTGTTTGTTGATTAAATTATAGCTATAACAAGCATGTAAAATCGTTCCGTTATTTTCTGTATCCGAGTTTGAATATTTAAGTAATTGACTATACTGATATGATTATATTTTGAGATTCAATCTTGTATCCGTGTCGAGTAGTGTATAAAAACAATACGGAATCATGTTACTGATACTGTAACATGATACTTCCATCACAAGATGGGTTGCGAGATTGAAATGTAATAAGAACATCGATGACTTTATTGAGAGAGGGGGATGCAGAGCAAAACATATATGACCATTTAACATAAATATCTCAGCACCTTTCAATTCTTAAAATGACAAATGGAGAAAGATAGGTAATAATAGGAATATTATAATATATAGCAAAACATGCGGTTACATATGCCTTACATAATTCTAAAGTTGATATAACAGTCGGTCAGTGGCGTAGCCAACATAGGGCAAAGGGGGAAAACCTGACAAAAATTGAACTGAAAATCGAAAAGCAAGCGAAAAAATCGGAGTGGAAAAGAAAACCAAAAAATTACAATGTAGGAACAACGTACAGCGGGAAGAGGCAGATGATTGTTTGTATGTGTGCAAAAATTGGCTAGAACTGGGACAATCTTATACATTTGCATGATTATGTCCGATTGTTTTATAACTAACACATTTATGTTACTCATTTATCTTGGCAGCAGCTTTCATGAAAGTAAGCAATATTTCCCCTGGGTAGAAATACATCACTTTAACCATTTGCTGTATAAATATATGACACGTATTATATAATGGGAAAGGCCGTTGTCCTAATATTGGTCTTAATTTTGCTGTAAACGCTTTCCGTTTCAAGTAAGAGGACTTACAGTCACATAAACTGCACAAGTCTGTAATTTGACTAACTGCAATATTACCCTATACAAAAAATAGATTAATTATTTGAAATTTTTTTCTGGCACACCCTGTAGGTAGTATTATATATATTTATGGCAGGAATAGGATAATACCCGGGAGGAGGGGGGCTCGAAAAATAAAGTGGTACTCATGCGCATCATAAAAATCTGACATCATGAAAGCTCTAAAAAACAACAGAAAATATGTTAGTATGAGTACCACTTTTTTTCGAGCACCGGGGATAATACCAGAGATGAATCCAGACAATAGCGTCTGATCATTTAGTTGCCTACTTACTAGTATATGTCTCAAATTGAAGCATTGCCAATGCAAAGCCAACATTAAACATGTAGTAAGTATGATGAGTTTACTGTAAGAATTCGTAAGAAGAAAACGACAGCAGGGTTACCAGCTTTATCTCTTACAAATGTGTTTGCCAAAAATAGTTGTGCTCCAAACAAATTCTTAATTTAAATCAAACAAACCAATATCCACCTATATGTTTTAAGTCAGAAACTAACCAAATTCAGCATACCATTACTATGATTACCGAGTAGACAGAAATAGAGTTTAAGATATTGATCAATATAAAGACTCCTACTGCCATTTATTTCCATGGAAATAATTGTGCGTGGTTTATGGTCGTCAATCAAGCATGTTGTAGTCAATTATATTTTTGATGAACAAAAGCTAATTATGACATTTATGTTAACGTCTACATCAACAGATCAAAGTATTCAAAAAAATTAATGTTGATTGCTCAAGATATGTACATGTTATACTGAGTGTTTAAATAAAAATGAAACCCTGAGCCCGTTTGCGTGGCCAAGTAGGGGCTAGGGGTGGGGATTGGGTTGACTGCCCCTTGACAAAATGTTTGATGAGAAATCGGAAAATGTTAGGAAGAATAAAATCATGAATAGGAAATCATGAAGAAATGGACCGCTTCGTGTTACTGAACCACATGCAACAAGTGAAAAATGTGTGCAAAAGCTAAAAATCACATTGAAAATGTGTGAAACACGATCGCATAAATCGTGTAGACAAAAGTCATTGCTATAACCAATAAATATTATTTAAGCCTTTAGAGATATTTCGTTCGTAGAAAATGCTTTAAACTAGACAGGATCTACCATAGTTACGATCTCCTTGATTGAACCCCAATCACTCTAACGCTTAGCCGTGGAGTAATAGATGATACACAGGGAGGAACATTCTAGTAACATTCACGATGATCGGTGGGCAATGACTGAGTAAAACGTATGCACGCAAAATGTATTTTCATGAGCGTTGTGACACCAAATCAGATGATTGAACGTTGTGTGAAATGATTATTCTCTTATCTGTCTACGTAAACATTTACTTAAAAGAGATTGTTATCATTATGTTTAAGACAGGAATTGCTACTTCTTCCCAAAGAGATAAGACGTTTTAATATAATTGTTCTTCCTTCTTCAATGGGGTAAACACAACAACTCAAACATAATTACAGAACATTAACGCAGGATGTGCTTTTCAATGTCCATGAGTCAATCTGTTTGATTCTCTTGTCCATTTTGAATTTCTGTTGTTTATTAGAATTTGAATAACTTTGAATCGATGTGATCATGTTAATAGATTCTATGGCGCCCTGTCCAAGGATACAACATACGCTAGGCGGTGTTTGAAAAATGCAATATTTTCTTAAAAGTGGATTTTAATTAAAGATAACAAATTATGCAAAGAAAATTATTCAAAAATGCCAAAATCCGTTTGCCCAATTGTGACAACACAAGATGGCTGCTGCCCATTTTCCATTAGAAAACAATTTTAGTGTAAATAAACATCACTTTCATGATTTCCAGTTACTCTTATGTTGTTTGGTTGGTCATTTCCAAACACAACCCTGCTTTATTTTTATTTAGTAACAGGATTTAAAAGAGATGAATATTTAAATAAAACATTTTTCCCATAAACCTACACCCCTAAGAAGTCTGTTAAATTCTATTTTGGTGCTGATCATACAGTTTTGAAATGAAGGGCGCCATCTCTTGGCTTTTAATGAATAGGGCTAGTATTAAAGCAATACTTTAAAATGTAAAAAAAAAACCGCTCATTTTCACCCATGACTATTGATAACATATAGCTTAAATATGCTTACTTTTGCTGTCATGACCATTTGTTGTATTAGTATAATAGGAAAGCATGCATGTGCTTTTTATCCATTTTTCAATGGCAAAAAAAACAAAACATTTTTTAATGGCAAAACAGTTTGTTTACAAAATACTCTTGAAAACGCTTTCAGATAGGGACGTTCCTTCATTATATATTATTTTTACAGAAAACTATTTTTGATCAAAATCTTATATAGTATTTGCTTAAAAAGAGAAACAATTTCACAACAAATAATTTGTTTGCCCATCACAGGTGAAAAACACGACATTTCTAGGATTTGAAACTAGAACACTGTTTTCACATCAATTTTTGGCTCTGGAGTAAACAAATTGAAGTTGGTAAAGAATTGCGACTTTCTCCAATATTAAAAAAAAATGAATACGGAATCAGACTGGTAGGGTATGTTACTATAAACGTGATCTATCGAGACATTTTAAGATATGTAGGTAAAAAGTAGTGGGACGAATCTAGGCTAGTCCCTTTAATAATAGGAACATAAAAAGTCATAGATATATTAATATATCAAATAGAAATGTTTCTTTCTGATTTCTATAGTTTATCAATTGAAATACTTACATTTAAGTCTTGTAAATTATGTAGAAAACTTCGATTTGAAAATGTAGACCCATGACAAACTAATCGGTTTTAACTCTAACTAGACTTTATAATTGCAACACAATTATGCTCAAATAAAATTACAGTAGATAAAACATTTAAATTTCTTAATTCGCAGGTAAAATTACACAAACCTGCGTCACGATTTTTAAATGCAAAAAATCAGTCTACTTTAGAAGAGTTGAGGTAACTGGGAAGCATTGACTTTCCGGTCACTTATGTGTGTTTTAATCATACTTATACAAACGATATTTGTGAGCAAGTATAAACAGTTTTTATAAATATTGTCCTTTTCCTTCTTTTGTTATGTTGGAATAGTTTGATACTTGGAACTTATCAAACAAAAAATCAAGTCTATATATGTTGAATACAGCTTAAGGAAAGATTACACTCAATGTTGCAGAAACAACTAATGTATTTTATTCACAATAATAAACCGAGACCAGGTTAATCAGTTTTCACTCTTATGTGACTTTCAAGTTGAAACTAACAAATATAATCGACACTAATTGCTTTTGCATTATATTACAGCAGACTTACTATACCTTCTCTGAATTAGCTGAAATAACAAGCCACGAATTACTTAATGCTTGAAACAATCAAATAGTAATAAAACCTTAGTAAAAGCACAAAAAGAATATCCCCACATACAGTGAAGAAGAAACGAAAATATTACATAAATAAATGTAGAAAGCCAATATTTCAACAAGATATGACCTGTATTTATCAAGGCAGAGATCAAAGAGATCATACTTATACATGTAATAAAACCTGTCAGAACCAACTTTAAAAACATCTTAATAGCATCACAATGCCAATACATATTTAGTTCCTGTAAATAGTCCTTTTAAACGCTTTTTTATAGGTACTTTAAAATGAAGTAAATTGCTCGAGCCCAGAAAATGTACACACGCTTCTTCATAATTACTCGAGTATATCCCTGGCTGTGCCCCATTTACTGAAATGTTAAACCACATATAGTCGTTGATATGAAAAAAGGAACATTTTCTCTCACATGTTAGCAACATCTGAGTGAAAGCTTACAGACGAAGTACACGTTTGTGTTGCCTTGAGTGACATTAAAACGATGATTGGTTGTATGTAGTATTATCTATTCATTCTCTTAAGAACAGGTGGGTGAACATCAGTCGAGCTGATGAATCCATACAATAGCGTCTGATCATTTAGTTGACTACTTACTAGTATCTGTCTCAAATTGAAGCATTGCCAATGCAAAGCCAACATTAAACAAGCAATAAATATGTTGAGTTTACTGTAAGAATTCGTAACCTCTTACAAATGTGTTGCCAACAATACTTGTGCTCCGAACAAATTATTTATGTACAGTACAGGATTAACCAGAATATTGTTTTACTGAATTTAAATCAATCAAACCAATACCTATATATGTTTTAAGTCAGAAACTAACACAATTCAGCATACCATACTATGATTACCGAGCCTACAGATATAGAGATTAAGATATTGATCAATAAAAAGACTCCTTGCCATTTATTTCCATGGAAATAACTGAGCGTGGTTAATGGTCGTCAATCAAGCAAGTTGTAGTCAATTATATTTTTGATGAACAAATGTTAATTATGACATTTATGTTAACGTCTACATCAAAATATTCAAGAAAAAAATCATGTTGATTGCTCAAGGTATGTTATATAACCCTGACCCCGTTTGAGGGGCTAAGTAGGGGCTGACTGCCCCTTGACAAAATGTTTGGTGAGAAATCGGGACATTTTAGGAAGAATAAACTCAATGATGGGAGATCTTGAAGAAATGGACCCCTTCGTACCCCCCCCCCCCCCCTAATGTTACTGAATAACATGCAACAAGTGGAAAGTGTGTCCAAAAACTTAAAATCACATTAACAATGTGTGAAACACGATCGCAAAAAACTTTTAGACAAAAAGTCACTAAATATTAATAGCCTTTAGAGAAATTTCGTTCGTAGAAAATGCTTTAAACCTGACAAAATCTACCATAGTTACGATATCCTTGATTGAACCCCATTCATTCTAATGCTTAGCCGCAGAGTAATAGTTGATATACAGGGAGGAACGTTTTACTAACATTCCCGATGATCGGTGGGCAATGACTGAGTAAAAAGCATGCACGCAAAAACAATTTTCATGAGCGTTGTGACACCAAATCAGATGATTGAACGTTGTGTGAAATGATTATTCTCTTTAGTCAAGATGAGGCATCTGAAGAGGTTTATTCAACAGATGCTTGTCATGAAACATGTTGTTGTTTTAACTGAATGACACATATACTCTAGCTACTGTAAGACGTATATGTTTTTGTTCGAATCTTTCTATATGATGTACCGCTATAAAAAGTTGTTTCTTGTATAATTACATAACATGATAAATCATCCGTCTACGTAAACATTTACTTAAAAGAGATTGTTATCATTATTTTAAGACAAGGATTGCTACTTCTTCCCAAACAGATAAGACGTTTTAATACAATTGTTCTTCCTTCTTCAATGGGGTCAACACAACAACTCAAACATAATTACAGAACATGAACGCAGGATGTGCTTTTCAATGTCCATGAGTCAATCTGTTTGATTCTCTTGTCTATTTTGAATTCCTGATGCTTATTAGAATTTGAATAACTTTGAATCAATATGATCATGTTAATAGATTCAATAGCGCCCTTTCAAAGGATAGCGATATACGGTATACGCTAGGCGGGGTTTGAAAAACGAAATATTTTCTTAAAAGTGGATTTTAATTAAAGATAACAAATTGTGAAAAGAAGATTTTTCAAAAATGCCAGAAACCGTTTGTCCAATTGTGGCAACACAAGGTGGCTGCTGCCCATTTACCTGTCCAATAGAAAAACAAAATTAGCGTAAATAAGCCTCACTTGCTATTTTTACAGAAAACTATTTTTGATCAAAATCTTATAGTATTTTCTTTAAAAGAGAAACAATTTCATAAAAAAATGATTTGTTTGCCCATCACAGGTGAGAAACACGACATTTCTAGGATTTGAAACTAGAAACACTGTTTTCACGCCAATTTTTGGCTCTGGAGTAAAAAATTAAAGTTGGTAAAGAATTGCGACTTTCTCCAATATTCAAAAAACAAAAAATTTAATCAGACTGGTAAGGTATATTACTATAAACGTGATCTATCGAGACATGTTAAAAATATGTAGGTAAAAAGTAGTGGGACAAGTCTAGGCCATTAATAATAGAAACATAAAAAGTCATAGATATGTTGATATATCAAATTGAAATGTTTCTTTCTGATTTCTATAGTTTATCAATTTAAATACTTACATTTAAGTCTTTTAAATTCTGTTAAACATTTCCATTTCCACGGCAAACTTATCGGTTTTAACTCTAACTAGACTTTATAGTTGCAACACAACTATGCTCAAATAAAATTACAGTAAATAAAACATTTAAATTGTTTAATTCGCAGATAATATCACACAAACCTGCGTCACGATTTTTAAATGCAAAAAATCAGTATACTCTAAAAGAGATGAGGTAACTTGGAAGCACATTTTGACTTTCCGGCCACTTATGTGTGTTTTAATCATACTTATACAAACGATATTTGTGAGCAAGTATAAATAGTTTTTTATCAATATTGTCCTTTTCCTCATTTTGTTATGTTGGAATAGTTTGATACTTGGAACTTATCAAACATATTAAAAATCAAGTCTATATATGTTGAATACAGATTGAGGAAAGATTACACTCAATGTTGCAGAAACAACTAATGTATTTTATTCACAATAATAAACCGAGACCACGTTAATCAGTTTTAACTCTTACGTGAGTTTCAAGTTGAAACTAACAAATAAAATCGAAACTAATTACTTTTGCATTATATTACAGCAGACTTAAATTATACCATCTCTGAATAAGATGGAACAACAAGCCACGAATTACTTAATGCTTGAAACAATCAAATGGTAATAAAAACCTTTCAGAACCAACTTTAATAGTGTTAAAGCTTTCATTTCATTTAATAAATATGTTTTCCCATTTTTCTTCATGATGATCATAACAGCACGTAACATTTGCATCAAAATCGAGAAAAAGGAAAGAAAAAGGTGCTAGCTAAAAGAAACATTTTATTAGTACAGTTTTAGACGTTGAGTCTTATTCTAATTAAGTGCATTACACCATATTTGATGATTTAAGTACATTTAAATAGCATCACAATGCCAATACATATTCAGTTCCTGTAAATGGTCCTTTTAAACGCTTATTTACGGGTACCATACTTTAAAATGAAGTAAATTGCTCGAGCCCAGGAAATGTACAAACAAATTCTATACTTGTTATATCCCTGGCTGTGCCCCATTTACTGAAATGTTAACACATATTGTCGTTGATATGCAATAAGGAACATTTTCTCTCACATGTTGGCAACATCTGAGTGAAAGCTTACAGACGAAGTACACGTTTGTGTTGCCTTGAGTGACATTAAAAAGATGATTGGTTGTAGTATTATCTATTCATTCTCTTAAGAACAGGTGGGTGAACATCTGTCGAGCTTTATTCAACAACTAATGTCCTTGATGATTTGGAAAGGTAATAGATAGACGGGTAATGCTCTCATAAATCGCTCTCATGTACATGAAGCATTTGGATTCAAACTATATTGGTGAATGAGATAATCATTCTTTATGGATTTTATATGATAGATTCACGTAAAAAAGTCTTATTTAATATTAATTTATTACAATTAATGCTGCGATGTGAACTTGGCATTGTTGATCTCTTTAATAGTTTGAATAACTAATCTATCGTGTGTATAATTAACAAGATTCATGTTGAAATCTGCTTTGCATTGTTTAATGTGGCATATTTCAGTTTGCTTGAAAATAATGCTTATTACTTGGTACTTATGAGCCATCTAATATATCAGCGGCTCCTATTAAGCGTTACGATTAGAATAGTAAAGGTGGTTAAAAACATAAACAACAACAAGAAAGTAAAATACACGTCTCTTCTACTACATGATCATAAAATATCACGGCAAACAAAATATAAATGTGCTTATTTTGAGGAGATTAAATTTACGGCGTGTCTCCATATTCTTACGTGTTCATTCTTGAAATATTCTTTGCAAGTAGTTTTGTTATAGAATAAGAATATTGTCCATTACTGAAATATATGTTTTTAGCTCAATGGATTCCCGCGTTTATGATTATAGACAATTCAAGTTCAATTTAAAAACAGTAACAATTGATGTCACTACATCTTTGATGTTCATTTATTTCCACTGAACTATACTCCAAACCATGCGCATGCTCAAACACAATCATTTTATGTACTGTATAAGTGGTATTTTACGCGCTACATTTATTTTCGCGCTTTTCGCGCAAAATGAGATTAACGCGAAAAAAAATGCACCGCGAAAATTAATGTGGATTTGTTGTTTATAGAATTCTATACTCGGACAATGTTCATATGCGCGAAAATAAAAACGCGCAAAAAGGTCAAAAATTGGCTGAGCGCGAAAATTACTGAGCGCGGAAATATTGGCGTTTACAGTACCATTGCAAACTAACATTTAATTATACCCGCCTTTAATATTATAAATTCAATTGGTAGAGCACTCAAGGCTATTTAATCCAATTATTCCTCTAATTCCTAAATGTAACATCAGCTCAAGGTATTAACCAGTGCCTAAAGAAACTCATGAATAGACGAGGCATGTTCCCCTCTATCTACCGCTATTTGAGCCTTTTAAACTCGTAAGTTATTTTTGTGTAGAAAGATTATTATATAAAACCATATTCGTTAAGGGAAACATTGAGTCTGGAGGGGCTGGGTACTCTTGTATAACAGTTTTCATCTTCTTTCTAAAGACTGTGACAACATGCATTGTACACCAGTACCATATTTTGGGTCTACATGCCTAGTTTTAAAAAACGCATTTTTTTTTCTAAATGTTATAGTAAACAGCCTAGACTTCAGATTGGCTAAATACAGCAAACGTGTAAAGAGTTCACCTGGAAACAATGTGCATAGAATAAAGTTCCCGAATATTTTGATTGGTTACCATGGTAACAAGCATATCAGGATATTTTGGATGCAATTTCAAAAACAAAAATCAAACTCGTAAGCTATTTTTGTATAGAAAGATAATGTATAACAGTTACCATAACTTTCTAAAGAATGTGACAACGTGTTTTGTACACAAGTATATGGCGCGCCTAATGTCCAGTAACGTCGAAAATCTTGGATTTTCGACGAAAATCTTGGATTATCGGTTGATAATCCAAGATTTTCGACTCGTGAATGAAAATCTTGGATTATCAAATTGAAAATCTTGGATTATCGAATTACTGGATATTTGGCGTCGAAAATCTTGGATTATCAGTTGAAAATCCAAGTTATTCTCGAAAATCTTGGATTATTTTGGGTCTTTATACCTAGTTTCGAAAAACGCATTTCAGTAAACATAAAGTAAACATAATGTCATATGTAATATACATTTGATAATACTAAGATAGTACTTTTGTACATTAAGTAATTTTTCTTATTCTAAGTCCAAAATAAAGTAAACTGATTATATTTTGATAGTTGCCATATTTGAATTTACTGATGCACAAATTGGCAATACTTATCAACATTTTTTTTCATTGGCTATATTTATACTTCTATGACCAAACATTACACATTTTTATTTTAATTAATGTTATGTTATATAACCGGAAAAGAAGTATTTTTACTTCCTCCAATATATCCTCCTAATTTTATTACATTCATAAAAGAAATGTTCAGTGTAATCAATCTTACTGCATGTCTCACATATATCATTTTCTTCTTTTCTTATCTTTTTCAAGAATACTTTTGTTGGATAAATGTTGCTAACTACCTTCCAGTTAAGTGTTTTTAAACGTGGCTCTTTATTGTCTGATATTATCTTCTTCCAAACTATGGACTAGTCTATATTAAAAACAGCTAATTTATTTTCTCACATATTTTAGTAAATTGGCTTTGATGAAATCTGTATTAATAACATCATATTTCTGTGTAATTTTGTAGTGCACTCGCATAAATCTAAATATTCTTCATTAAAATAAATTTTAATATTTTCTTGTTTTTCTTTCTGAGGTGCTCCTTGCTTTCATTTTTCTGGAAGAGTTTGACGTAGAGTCAAATATTTTAAAAAGGCAGTTCCATCATTTTTAAAAATATCCTTCATTTCGTTCTAAGAAACAAAACTTTTGTTTTCATTGTATTGAGATCAAA
>JXSR01S073011.1:7346-23164 GCA_000969725.1 Ophiothrix spiculata
GATAGCAATTGCGAAATTGATTTAATTCTAACTGACAGCGCAGGTCATTATAGTATATACAAGAGATCAGAACAGTTTATTATATTAAATTTTGTTTTAATCTGTTGTGCAGAAAATGGTGTCGTTTATTTCTATACAGCCGTAAATGCAACAAACTTCAATTTGCGCTTCAGGTGAAAATGTATGCCAAGGTCGTAATTTGCCGAAATTGTTTTGTTGTTGTTGTTGTTGTTGCAGATTCGCAATTTGTACGCTTACCTATAGGTTTTATTGCAAGAAACGATCGGAAATATGAAATATATGTGTGTGTTTTGAGGAAAATCACGGGGAAAATGAACAGAAAACATATAACTGATCTTTGAACGTCACTGTCTTTATCACACTTTCACAGTTTACTTCCTGACAACCTTTGACGTAACTTAACTTGACTTCTGGAAATCTAATGAAGTTCTTAAAGGTGTCATTTTAATACATTTGCAGACATTAAAACAGTAACATAGAGGCTGTATTTATGCCTGGTTTGAAATGAACGATCAAAAAAATGAAATGAATTGTGATCAAGTGGTGTGCAGCGGTCATGCATCAGACATTCAACACATGGTGCAGCTTACAATGCACTTAAAGCCATAAATTAACCTTTACTTAAATCAGTTTCGTGATGCTTATCAAGTTAATTGATCTGCTTAAGTGTAATGTGCTCTATGACAAATGTAATTCTCATAATAAAGTATTTTATTCATGTTATAAAAGGCATACTGTTGACAATAAATTTAAATCCAATATGCTTAGACTATTTTATCGCCCTAAGAAAATTAACCTTTACTTAAATCAGTTTCGTGTTGCTTATCAAGTTAATTGATCTGCGTAAGTGTAATGTGCTCTATGACAAATTTTAATTCTCATAATTTCCCTAGGTGATTTAGCTGAATGCATTAAGATTCTAAATAGATTTTCAATGCTTCTTTAAAGAAGACTTCAAGTTAAAATCCGTGTAAAGAGAAATTTTTATGACAATAATATTTAAACTTATGCTATTGATTATTTATTTTCAATTATGGATTTAACATCAGGTTTGTAATAACCTTGGTCTTAAGAATATTCAAAGCCTATAAGCTTACCAGTCTGAAATATTTATATTTTTATTGTATTTCTAACCTTTTTAAGACGTTGACATTTACAATATCGTTCCACACGAACTGAAGGGATTTTTTAATTTTAATGGCAGCAGGAACCCCATTCGTGCATGTATAGCTGGAACAAGTTGTGTTTACTTTTTCAAACTTCTATTAAATTCAAAAATTTCTCAAGTAACATTCTGCTTCATCGCACCAACAGCTTTAGTAAAGACAGATTCAATATGAAATATTCGAAACTAATTAGCAAATTGAATATTCATATAGTCTTATATATCATACTGGAAGATCAATACTCATTAGATTTTTAATTTGATCCCTCTGAAGAATTAGACCCCAAAATGCTGGTTTTCAAACATTGTATTAAATACTTAACAAAAACGACAAAAAAACTGTTCGTAAACAGGAACAATTTGTCACAATTGTGCATAAAAATGAGCAATCTCGACTTGAAATATTGAAATTAAGGAAAACGGATAAAGGCAGCAAGTCGCCGCTGATTACAATTATTACCTGAAAATGCGCTTTATTCCGTGTGAGTGAAAGAGCCTATCTGATGTCGAGTACCAAATTCGTATCTAAAAAGGCAAAGTTCGCAAAGTCCTATAATAAATTCGCATGCCGGCTTGCTGCCCTTAACAAGATTCGAAATTAAGATAAGAATGGCAGTGTGCTCAATAAACTCGAACTACTGGTCTCAATTTTACATACACAAATTAGTATCTGTGTGTGTGTGTTTGAATGCAGGGCAAAAAAATTAGTATTTAGATAGCAATTGAAGACTGTAGAATAAGAAGTACTTAAGTCACATTTTGAAGAAAATTGAGTTATTGGTGGTTTTGAGGTAACTGAAGGACAGAAATTATTTTGACAAATTTTTAAGTAATTTTTTTGCATGTTAAGTGGTTGTCACGCTTGAGTTAATTTTGGGTCAAATTTCGAAAATGCTCTAAATATGTCGAGTTGCATATCAAATAAATTGTCTCGTCGAGTAGATTACAAATATATATACTTTTATAGTCTTGAAGGTTTGGTTACGGAGATATAAACCGAAATTCACTCAAGCGTGAAATGAGGTCGAATTTTTAACAAGGTCCGATTTACACGAAAATTGTTCGTCATGACTTGTACATTACACATATATATACTTTTAACATGTTTGGATTGCTATATTTAAGAGAGTTAAGATTGTTTGGTAAGCGACCATGATTGTAGAGGAAGGAGTTCTTAAGTGCAAAACAGAGATTATTGATTGCATAAAATCAATAATCGCTACAGTCTTCTAAATCACCATAAATGATACACTTGACTATACAATAACATATACCTTATATGTATTCAATACTCCTTTGCATTTAAAAGTTTAAAAGTTATAGAAAAGTCAGAACTTTAAACGCTCATATCTCAGAACTAGTATTATGTGACTTAAGTACTTCTTATTCTACACTCTTCAATTGCGAAATTGATTTAATTCTAACTGACAGCGCAGGTCATTATAGTATAAACAAGAGATCAGAACAATTTATTATATTAAATATTGTATTAATCTGTTGTGCAGAAAATGGTGTCGTTTATTTTTATACAGCCGTAAATGCAACAAACTTCAATTTGCGCTTCAGGTGAAAATGTATGGAAATGTCGTAATTTGCCGAAATTGAATTTTTATTTTGAATATTTGCAATTCTTACGCTTACTTTTAAGTTTTATTGTAAGAAACGATCGGAAATATGAAATATGTGATGACTCACCCCGAAAAGGGGGACTTTGCGACAAAACACTTTTCGAGAAACTGATGAAAATAGGCAGCAAAAAATAAAGAAAATAAAAAGAATTTCCAGCAGATTTTCTGTGTAAAATTTGGTCGCCTTGATCAATTTCAACAAGTAAAGTGTAATTTTAAAGCAGATGGACTGATTAAATAAAAATTGATATCATCTGCAATGTCCCCCCCTTTCGGGTGAGTCTTCACATATATCTCTCTGTTCTGAACAATCAACAGAAAATATAGGGCTAACTGATCTTTGAACGCCTTTATCGCACTTTCACAGTTTACTTCCTAACAACCTTTGACCATGTTGACGTACCATAACTTGACTTCTGGAAACCAATGACGTTTTTTAAGCAGTCATTTTAATACATTTGCAAACGGTAAAACAGTAACAATTACATGAGGCTGCATTTATGTCTGGTTTGAAAAGAACGGTCAAAAAATGAAATGAATTGTGATCAAGTGATGTGCAGCGGTCATGCATCAGACATTCAACACATGGTGCATGATCAAGTGATGTGCAGCGGTCATGCATCAGACATTCAACACATGGTGCAGCTCACACATGCACTTGTAGCCATAAATTAACCTTTACTTAAATCAGTTTCGTGTTGCTTATCAAGTTAATTGATCTGCGTAAGTGTAATGTGCTCTATGACAAATTTTAATTCTCATATCAAAGTATTTTATTCATGTTATAAAAGGCTTTTACTGTTAACAATAACTTTAAATCCAATATGCTTAGACTATTTTATCGCCCTAAGATCTTAATTCTGACTTAACGATGTTAAATAAAAGTCAAGTTTGTGTCTATCAGTATTGTGTCAATTTACGATATTTTTTGAAAATAAATTGAATTATTTCCCTAGGTGATTTAGCTGAATGCATTAAGATTCTAAATAAATTTTCAATGCTTCTTAAAAGAAGACTTCAAGTTAAAATCCGTGTAAAGAGAAATTTTTATGACAATAATATTTAAACTTATGCTATTGATTATTTATTTTCAATTATGGATTTAACATCAGGTTTGTAATAACTTTGGTCTTAAGAATATTACTGAGTTCCTCTTATTTTGCAAAGATTTATTTCTACTGGTTCCCAATTTTGATGATAATATATTGATGCCAATAGTATGAATATAATTTGAACAAATACGTAAAGAAGACTATAATATTCTGTTTTCAGCGAATCCAAATCTTTCAAGTTCACCTGTGTGATACATTTGGCGACGTTACCATGGCAACGGTGGTCACCTATCATTTTTAGCATCGTTTACGAAAACGCATGTAGAGAACTTACGATATGGTATTATACTAACATTTAGGTGTATTTTCTCCTTTCTAAGTTATCATATTTTTTTTATTACGGGCATTTTGTATGTATACCTTTAAGCAACACCTGATTTTGTGGCTAATTAAATACCTATAACACCTGGCATTCTTGTCGGTGTATTCCTTAATTAATGGTGCAGACAACATTCGAAAAAAAACATTTGAAAGGAAAATAAAAGAACCAGGGGCATACAAGCTTGATTAAATATACAACCAAGTCATCATGCAACATCCTTTAAGTTCGACTATAGTGTCATCCAGTTAAACTGGGGATGTTAACATGTAAAAACACCGCATCATGAACAATGCACTCTGCATTGTTGATGATGCGGTATCAAGACTCCTGATAGGAAAGTTGAAATATTTCGTGAGTACCAAATTTAAATAGGTTTATTATGAAAACATTTCTAATAATAAAAATACATCCATTTTAGACCTTAACTGATGAAATACGCTACGTTATGTGATCATTAAATGGATAGTTGTTTTTAACATTCAAAGGACGCGATGTTGCCAGCAGAATCACATACTAAAAGGCTTTGAAATTCTCTTTTTTGACACTTAAAATCGCAGATCGACGTTTATCTTGTTAAAACTATTCTAATTATTGCTGTAAGGATGAAAATGGCATATTTCTGCAAAACAGGAGACTTATAACCTTGACCACCCTAGCTGAATAGACAAGCATGTAAAATCGTTTTATTCAAGACGTGTGTCCTTGGATTTTCCAAAGATAATACCTTGAATATTTATATTATTCGTGTGTATCGTTATTTGAAAAAAATGTAACTGGTACACATTCATATATGGCGCTAATTACTCCTCAAATGTTAGTATCAGATTGCTTTAAGCAAAATTATCATTATTTGTTGTTGTTGACACTGGCTTAATTCAAATCTATGGTTAAGTAAAAAAAACGGGTTACAAAGTACAAATTCGTAATTGGCAAAATAATTTTGATGGCTCACCCCGAAAAGGTTGACTTTGCGGATAGCCTTTTGTGTTTAACTAAAGCATTTCACCCCAGAATTGTTCGCTTATTCCTTTGTAAAACGCAATGGTTTATTCACACTGCAAAGTACCTAATAACAATAACTGTATATTTTGACTTCAGTGAAGAGAATCACTAGGTTTAACATAGATTATTTTACATTGACAAAAGAGTTCTTCACCTCGGTGAAAGTAATGAATGAAAAAGTTGATATTATAATACTATTTGATAATAAGTGAAAAACAAAGATACAACTACATGTACCTTACTCACATTATTTCAAGGTCAGATTAAATGAATATAACATAGTAGTCATTAAGCGATTACATATACACAAATGTTCTTAATTGTAATGCATTGTATAACTGTAAAATCGTAAAGCATTCATGTAGTAAGTTTAAGTATAATCACAATATAAGCAATGTATTGAGCCTCCAAGCTTACCAGTGTTTATATATTTTCCCTATTGTATTTCTAACCTTTCTAAGACGTTGACATTTAAAATATCGTTCCACATGAGTTGAAGTGATTTCTTTATTGCCTTTATCTCTAGGCATCAAGAAACCTTTTCTTGCACGTATGGCTGGAAATAGTCATTTTTGTCAAATTTCTATTATACTTCATAATTTCTCAAGAGACATTTTGCTTGATTGCATCAACAGTATTAGGAAACAGATACGCGAATTACATATTATTGTATGTCATATAAACCGGAAGGGCTATACGTCTTCCTCATCTTCTTCTGTTTCTCTTTTCTTTTTTCTTCTTTCTCTTCTTGTTCCTTTTCTTATTTTCCACTTTCTCTTCTGCTTCCTTTTCTTTTTTTCATATCCCTTCTCCTTCTTCTTCCTTTTATTCTCCTTCTTCTTTGATTTATTTTCTTCTTTTACTTCTACCTCTTCTTCTTCTTCTCCCCTTCTTCTTGTTTTTCTTCTGCTTCTTCTTCTTGTTCTTCTTCTGCTTCTTCGTCTTGTTCTTCTTCTTCTTCCTCCTCTTCTTCGTCTTCCTCTTCTTGTTCTTGTTCTTGTTCTTGTTCTTCTTCTTCTGTTTCTGCTGCTGCTTCTTCTTCTTCTTTTTCTTTTCCCTTTTCTTTTTCTTCTTGTTCGTCTTCTTCTTATTCTTATTCTTCTCCGTCTTCTTCTTCGAAAATTTATATTTAAAGGTATATTGAAATTAGTAATTCAATATTGGTAATAAACAAGTTTCCTCAACAATAATGATGTCAAACGAGCAGCTGTAAGGTGACAATAAGCTATTTAGATGCTTTTATTTACATATGTCAGGTAAACTATAATGAATTACTACAAAACTGAACATATGCATTATAAAAATGTCAGCAATTGTGTACGTCTATTAACCAATACAAATGATCTAACAAAAGCAAATATAAATAATGCTCCCTTATTGACCTAGGTTAGTGTTTGAATTGCGTTTTTTAAAAAGCACATAGACATTTTTCTACAACTAGTTTTTCAAATGCTCTTGTAATTAACAGTTTTTCAAGTTGGTTATTCGGGTCTTTATTCATCATACAATAATATTCTAAATTCACAAATTGTTGTGGTATTACATCGTTTGATTTCCAAAGTATCTTATTACTGACATATTCTACTGAATGCTTAATTCTTAAACATTTCGCTAATATTGAAGAAAATTTTCTTCCAAGAATGCCCATTTTTGCAAAAGACAAGTTAAGAATTGTTTAGATTGATTTTTTAGGATAGGACAACTGATTAATATTTAACAGCTTATTTTATTTGTTTATACAATAAATATATAGTACGTATATGATGAATATCGCACTCGACTCTCAACTATTCAATCTATTAACTACAAATTAATATTAAAGCTGTGGTTTCTTGAAATCATGACAAGGAAAAGTATGAGACATAAAATTAAGCATTCATCAATTAGTTTAAGATCATTGACAATTGCTTAAATTGACCTCTCTTTTTGATAGTATGTTATATAAATATATCTTATCAAATATTAAAGGGTTAAAATTTAGAAATTCATAAAATATCTATTTCAAATTTCAAATGACTCAAAATGTTTTATATCTCTGGAACAAATATCTGTCTCTTGAAGCAATAAAGGTAACATGTCAATGTATAGTACCAGTTAATTTTCAACAAAAAAACCCCGAATAAATTGAAAGTATTCGTGTTTACTGAAAACATGTTTGGCACATAAACTGAGAAATGTACATGGAATTCTTTTGCATCACAAATGACATTATATGTCACTGATAAAATAAAGGCCTCAGAATTTGACAAACTGCTAAAGAATTTACGACCCAATGATCATCATCATCATACACCCACGGATACTTAAAAAATACCAAGCACTTAAGCAAAGTGACAGTGTGGTTATTTTTATGGAAAATGTATTGGCATTAAATCTATTGAACATGGGTATATTCACCATAGGGTTTGTATATTTTATGGCCTTTCTGTTCCCATAGAAACCACACTAAGTCAGCTGATGTCTTTATTCAGCTGGTGTAAGTCAGTGTATAATTATATTTACATTATGTTTATGTGAATAGTTTCACGTAAGCCAAGTATAAAAATAGACACACATTGGTGGGGTTTTTTTTAAAAGAAGATGGAAATTAAGAAATATAAAAATAGACACACATTGTTTTTTTTTTTAAAGAAGATGGAAATTAAAATTTAGAAAATTGTGATGCAGCTTTTATTAATGTATGCTATTTGCATGATGTTGAACATTAAAGAGAGAAAAAAATATGCATTGTATTTTGTTTTGTGTATTAACGTTTTGTTAAGTTTGGTAATTAGATAAAGATAACAATGAGAAAACATCTAATGGTACGCTGGTATTGTAAGTTCTTCTAATCTTCAAATAATACCTAAGTAAAAGTCTATATATATATCCATGTCCTTAGTGCAGGTGCGTCAAACAATGTACTTAAAGTGCGAAAAAATACGATTGAGTGCATCAACGTGTTTCTTTCCTGAATGTCACGTCACTGTCTGAGTGAATTATTCACAGTCAATAGAGACATTATTGCGTTCTTTATATTGCTATTTTCATTTCCCCTCTACACTCTCGTACGCTCCCTTGCACTCTCTAGCACACATCAATCCTATTTACTCCTATTTATTTCCTAAATCTGCGGGTCTTACACGACACAAAATATATCCAAAGCGAACTCTTGTGCTGTCTTCATCGAACGTATTTACAAAATTATAAACTAGCTGCTTATGAGCCGTGTATTTTCCTTTCTTTTTACCTACAGAATGCATCAACAAAGATACACACAGCGATGGCGTGTTTCATATCATCACATCAGAAGATACCAGCATAGAAAAAGAGCAACCTGATCGACAGACACTGCTACTTCCCATCAGCACTACAATCTCATCTTTGAACTCTACTGATTTTAACCAAACCTTGGTGAAAGATGGTGATCATAATACAACATTTACCTTTTCTACTTCTAGTTTAGACAATATTTTCAGCAATAGTGATGACTGTCAAGTTGTTTTATCAGAATTTTTAGATGGAACAATATGGAATTCCAGCTTGCCTGTAAAACCCAATGTATCAGATGCAAATACCAAGGAAATAGTTGAGGAACAAGTAACGTGGAATTTTGATTTGGATGAGGATAAAATACCGAGCGTCAGGGTGAGTGAAATCTGGCTTTTTGATATTAAAATGGCCTTGGCAGATATTTTTTTTTCTGTAAATTGTGTACTAACGTGCTACAAGCATTTATTTAATATGCTTAAACTAGCATACATATAGGATGAATCGTGAAATAACGTATACAATAAAGGTACCTTGCATAGTACCTATTTTAAAATTCCTTTCTCAGTTTGAGTAAGTCAGAAAATTTGCCAGATTTGACCAAGTTGTAGTTGACTTGCATTACATATCGCAAAAACGTTTGAGTTCTTTTCAATTATTCATTTCAGCATTCACATATTATTGCTCTTAAATGCCAAACACTGAAGTGAGATGTAGTTAAAAAGAAATGAATTATCTAATATGGTTTTAAACAAGTCTAATTATTGAATATTTTACACTAAAGATATTATCATATTTTGAAATGTATCAAAGGAGGCTTAGTATACTTTAAATTATCTGTCTTTGTTTTAGTTTACTATACTGTAGACAACTTTGATGGGCAAACCAAATTTGCATTAATATTTGTATATGAAACTCAGACAACCCATACATAGATTTTATGGATTTATCTCTAATCATGTTGTGAAATGTCAAATTAATTGTACTTTAAATGATTTACATCATCTATTTATACTGTATGATAAAAAGTGCCTTTTAGAGGTATTGTTTCCTTGCCATTTAATGGGCAGCTACAAATTGTCTTATTGGCATAGTAAATAATGACATTATGTGATGAAAAACAAGAAAATATATATTGGATTCATTAAATTGAATATCACTACAGCAACTATTCTTCTACCATCCCTTTAAAAGGATTTTATTATTCCAGTATAAGACTGGAGAGCAATTATGGACAGACGAATTAACTAAAATCAATTGAATACTGAAACAATAATGTTTAAAACACGCACCATACAACACAACTGAATATCTATGATAACAGAAGAGGTTGGTAAAAATACATTATTTGTGAATTGCAATTGTAAAATCTGGCTTAAAGCATTAAAACGAACAAAATTTGATGCGTTATATATTGACCAGAGCTAGAGAGAAAATATGCTTTCAATAGCAGTCAAGGTCAATATATTCTTTTATTAAGCTTTTGAATAATTAACGGGAAAATATTGTAAATTCGCAGAATAGAAGTAATAATGTATTAACAGAGGGACAAATCAGCAATAATTGCATTAATTATCTTCATATGCTTAAAGTTTTGTTGTATTATTGTTAAAGATTAATTAGGGGCTCGCCTTGACCTTGCAATCTATTCAGAGTGGATCTTATAAATTAAGAAATTGATTTCTTATCCTGAAAATATTATGATTAGGTTTCTTATTTGTTCAAATTTAAGAATCAATTTCTTATATAAATTAAGAAATTGATTTCTTTTCCTGAAAATATTATGATTAGGTTTCTTATTTGTTATAAATCAACACTACTTTTAGTATTTCTATATACGAACAAGCACGTTAAACAGATATGTTTACCATACTGAATAAACAGTTTAATGTTCATTTTAGCCATAGTGTTAACACCTGCAAATGCATGAAACAACAATGAGATTGTCATCAAAGATTTTACGATGCTGATAAGAAGATTCGATTTCAGTTTTGTCCTAGTAATTACATGTACCGTGCATGACTTATTCAGATTTGTTTTCAATTTTCAAAGTATAACCTTATTAGAAGAAAGCCTATCTTTAAATATGGCTTTAAAGTTATTAAAATTTTAAATTTGCAGTTAACCTTTGAACAGCTTAACCCTTTATAATTTGTAAAAAAATTGCATTGTCTTAAGATCACCCCATTATCAAGAAATTAAATGTTTTACAACAAACAGCAGGGCTCACAAAACATAAACAATCGCTTATGGCCAGATGACGTCTATATTAGCTGCGTCCAACATTTTGACATTAAAATAACTTATATTCACTATTCACCAATCACAAGGGACAAAAATAATCTACACATAGCACAATTTTAATTTCAAAATTGATGTGGTCAAAATAGCTTGAAAGATGTGCTGTTCTTAGCGGGGTTATCCCCACGCTGTACAATAATTATTCCTTTTTATTTAAGAACGCGCTCCAATACATCTATTTCTCAGAAATCTCATAATAAATGTTACAACTCACCTCTAGGTTTAGGAATTACTTGTAATAATAATAATAATAATAATGGCATTTATATAGCGCCTTTTGACCGAATAGGAAACAAAGCGCTCGTGATTCGCTGCAGGTAGATCGTCACAACCATTTCACTTCACTTAGAAGTGCTTCCGTAGAGCACATTCTATCGGTACTTCGGTCGTAATAATTCACCCTTTGCGCAGCTTCCCATAACCTGGTTGGGGCAGACTCAGATGGACAAATCAAGTGACAGTTTTAGATGCATGAGGAAGACCGTAGTACCCGGAGAAAAACCTGCGGAAGCGAGCATGGACTGAAAACCAAATGCACATAAAGCGCCGGGAGCGGGACTCGAACCCGGGACCTCATTGGTGCAAGGCGAGGGAAGTAACGCTGCGCCAACCCGCTACCCCAAACCCGTCTGCTTTCACTGCTAACGTCAGATTATTTATACTACAATGTATATAGAAGGTACCCCTATTAAAAGATCAGTTTATAAATATTAATTCATCAGGTTTGTTGCTTGTTGCATTTATCTACTTAACATTATGAGTAGCCAAATACTGCTCTGTGATTATATTAATATAACATTATGCCACCATTGATCAATGATCTGCTATAGAATATGACACCGTTAAGACGGTGTCACACATCACCGTATAGAGCTAAAACGTATGAATAACGTACAAGGTTAGGCTATACGGTGGCGAGAGGTCATATACGGTGAAGAAATCCATACAATAAACGTATTTACTAACTAACATGAAACGAATTGACCGTACGTTGACCGTACGACTTGCGGATAAGAAGCGGAAAAGTTGTCTCGTCTCACTGAACAACGCCGAATAAAAACCGGACGTGTGCCGTATTAAACGAATAAATTAAGTATGATGAACGTACAAAACAAATTAGTGACGAACGAGTTGGCACAGAGACAATAGCCAAGTTAGATCTCACTTGAAAACCATACCTCTTCACACTTTCTGGTTCGCAAGTTTCATTATAATAAGTCTCCAGTGCACAAATCCCACCAGATGGATAACGGATCGAACGTGTTTCTACCAAATGCATAACAAACATCACCGTACAATCAAAACAGTGTACGTTATTCGTACGTTTTCGTCTATACGGTGATGTGTGACACCGCCTTTAGTTGTGAAGGCACATTAAGTATGCTGTGAGTAATCTCTTGGGAACCACAAAATTAATACGGCTTTTGACAAATAAGATGGTGTCATCTTTTTTTGTTTAAGTTGTAAAAAGTTATAAAAGGGGCCAACAAGAGCAGTTTCGGCACATTTAAATATATAATTAGTTCACAATTGACAATTTATTGAGAAGAAACAATATATTCTTTTATTAAGCTTTTGAATAATTAACGGGAAAATATTGTAAATTCGCAGAATAGAAGTAATAATGTATTAACAGAGGGACAAATCTCGCTAGCAATGGAGTTACATAATGCTTCATGTGCCTTTATTAAATCCGTTTTATTTACTTGAAGGTATATTTACTTTGATTTATATTGAGTATTGGTAGCATTTCTTATTACACCTCATTTATATTCATGAAGTTATCATGTTCAATACCTGATCATAAGCTACTTCCCGGTTGGTAGTTTTTACTAAGTTCTCTACAACCTCATCCCAAGAGTCACAGTGACAGGTGATAAATCAAATACATGGCTTCATCGTTGAAGTAGTGCAATCTATCTTTGCCTCAGTACTAGCTATGAGACTATTATCCGTCACTTTGGAGCCCAAGGATAATAGTCACATAGCCCAGTACCTCAGGATATATAAATTTCACTACTTCACCTTTAACCATGTAGTATTTTTACAATATTATCTATTGTTTCATCACGAATGCCATGTTGTTTGCAAATTACTACAGACTTATTAAAACTAGCTGGTACTAAACCATTTACAACTGATAATTAGTAGAAAGGGAAAAACCCAGGGAAATTGTCAAGCAATCAACGGGCTAAGGTAGAAATATCTTTATTTTCATCCCCCTATAAAATTAATAACATATTCAATTTTTAGGTTTAATCTATTTTGATATTACATCAGCTTTTTTCTAAATTTGTTTTCTTTGGCGTTTACTGTTTAGTTTACTGAGAAAGTGAATTGAGATAACTTTCTTGGTTGCTGGGCTAAGATCTCTTGTGTTTGGGTTTCACGGTTCAGAGCGTAATATAGTTGATCTACGCGTACATATAACGCACTTTTTATTTCGTTTTGATCTAATACTTTCAGAAATATGTCATTCTCAGCAGGTTTATCCACACGTTGTACCATAAATATTCATATACATATCAGATCGCGCTCCATAGCATCCATTCCTCAGAAATCACATAATTAATCTCACAGCTCACCCCTAGGTTTAGGTAATAATATTATTTACCACGATACTGCTTTTCATTGCGAAATTTTGATTAATTTAAAAAAATATTTCATCATTTCCTCGGTTTTGTTATAATCAGTGTAAATTCATCAGGCTTGCTGCTTGTTACATCAACGTCATCATCATCATCATAAAAGTAACATAATACCACTTTGTGATGGTACTATTATGTCACAATTGATTTATGATATTTTTTGAATATGACACCGATAGTTGTTAAATGAATATAAAGCATACCGTAAACTCCCTTGGGAACCACAGAATTGATGCTACTTTATACAGATCAGATTGTATCAAGCTTTCTTGTGTTTGATTTGTAAAAGAGACTAGCAATAACCCATTTAATCCATGTAGCTAGTTGTACAACTAGTTCACAGAAACACTTATTCAGATAATACTCTATTGAAAAGAAATACCCTGACAAATCGACAAAAATACAGTAGGCCTGTTCAAATGTTTTGTCCTTGCATAACAATGCATTTTGTAATCAAAATATTTTGCTAACCCATTACTTTTTATATTCACTGGAGTCAATAAATATATATAGATAATCCCCACTTGAGAAATTGCAATCTGTAACAATCCTTTTGTGTTTACACAAGAAGCAAAACTAAAACGGCCAGACATTTGTGCTTTTGTCGAAGACAATAGCGTATTCCATACTTTGATTGACCGGCCTCTTTTGTGCGGTAAAATTAAACTTTTTTTTTGAACTGACGCAAAAGACCTGCTCAAATTTGTCGTAAATTATTTTATATCTAAAGCATTCTCAGCGTTTTACATTAATATTCAAATATATATCAGAACGCGCTTCATTGCATCCAATCCTCCAAAATCTTATAATAAATGCCGTGAAAAAATGTCACAGCTCACTTCTAGGTTTAGGAAATATCATTTTTTTACCACGCTACTGCTTTCACTGCGATACATAGAATAATTTATAGAAGGTAACACTAAAGATCTGTTTATCAATGTTGTCATTTGTTATAATCATGATTTATTCAGCAGGCCTGTTGCTTGAAGTATTATCTACTTAACATTATGAGTAACATAATACCACTCTGTGATGATACTATATTATATAATGCCACAATTGATTACTGATATTTTTGAAATATGACACCGCTAGTTATTAAAAACACATTGAGCATGCCGTACGTAATCTCCCTTTGGAACTACAAAATTTATACTAATTTATACAGATAAAATTACATCATCTCTCTTTTGTTTAATTTGAAAAAGGGAATAATCTTTTAAGTGCATCTAATGTAGAACTAGTTCATAAGAACGCTTATTCTGATAATATTTTATTGAAAACAAAAACCTTAACAAGTTGACAAAAATACAATGTACAGCGTGAGCCAAAATTAAGTTGACCGAGATTCATGACTCAATAACAAAAAAAATCTACTGATATTTACAACAATTGTCAAGCATTTGTAAATTGCAGACTCTTCTGCTAATTACAAAAATGAAGGAAATCGGTAATTCTTAAAAGAAATTATGTATGTTTTAGTAAAGAAAGTCATTTTACAAGCTGTCCACGGAATTGATGGGCAAAAAAAAGGCAAAGAAAGTATTTTAGCTGTGCATTCACCTGTTACTTGTACCTTGCTCTTCTTACGGTTAAATTTGATGCATTTTAAGCTCTTAAGCTCTGTCCTTAATGCTCACGAGCCAAGTCTCAGACCATAAATCGGGTTCATAATTTGCTCTACGTTTGCCCTGCTAAACTGCTCTGAACCTTAAGTATGTTATCAAAAATGTGTCAATTCATGTTTTGGTTTAAACGTTACAGCCAAAAACAAATTAAAGCACCAAGATTAGACTATGACAAATCGTGGTTTAAATTCAGGATTTTTAATGAAGTCTAAACAATGCTGTTCGATTTATGAAATTATAATTACCGCCTCCAAACTGCAAAGCAGATGGCGTTTTGAGATGAGATTTAAACAAAATTTAGCAGACAAGCTTAATAAGATTATATTTTTTCAAATGTTATGAATACAAAAAAAATGCTGATTCCAAGTTTACTGGTCATATTAATATGTTTTATAATAGAGGATCTGATTTGTTGAAAATATACACTTTAAGGAGCAAACATTTTACTAGATCTCAAAATCAGCCTGTCGTCGTCATTTTCACTATTGCCTTTGCAACAATATTAAATGTGTCATTCGATGTATTGCGACACACATTTACGTTGTCCTTGATTTATAGTGATCATTTGTAGCATGCAATATGAAAGAATTTTCATTGCGAATATTATGTAGTTTGTAAAGTAGTACTAAGTTCGTCATGTGAGTGCAAGAAAGTCGTATCTGCAATAGCTGTCATTTGTCATAAATTTGGATTGCACACCGTCTAATCATCAATCTTGGTTCAGTGGTTCAAGAACCACTGA